>UPTC01000174.1:0-57912 GCA_900537255.1 Acanthocheilonema viteae | reverse complement strand
AATGAATGAATGAATGAATGAATGAATGAATGAATGAGGAGAGAGGAGTGGAGCACATTCATCAATAATGGATTATTACTTTGAGGAATAGTTTTATATCTATTTTGGCTTGATTAAATGAATGAAATGATTAGATTTAGTAAAAGGAGAAAATGAGAAATGACTGATGCACAGGAAGGGTAGGAATGAGGAGGATGAGATGAAGGAATGAATAATCAGTTATCAGCAAATGAATGAATGAATGGGACTCAATTCAATGTCAACAATTATCATCTTCTCGTTAATTGGTTAATGATAAAATGCTGACAAATAAGTTGTTAAGAGAAATCAAGCAAGCTTGGACAAATTGTACGAATAATGCAAGTATTATAAATCTTCAACATTTTATTATACTAACTACAGTAGTATTTGTGATTTTTACCAATGATTTAAATCAGATTTAATTTTTAATTCATTTAAAATTCGAAAAAAGTTTCTTATCTATTTCTTTTTTTCTATAACCATCCTATAATTGTTCGAATACACGATTGGTTTGCGAAAAAAAAATTATTGGCATTAATTGTTCGATTATTTTGTTTAATCCACTTACTTGATTTAAAATAATGCGAAATTCTTATTATTGCTTTAAAAGTTAATTTTAAAATAATTTAAAATGAAATCAAATTTCGTTATTGTTTAAGATGAATTAAAATGAAATTAAACACGAAGATATTTAATAAATAAATAAATAATCTTTTTTTTTCATTTTAAATGGAAGTATTACATTAAAAAGTATACATCAATTAAGATAATCAGAAATGATAGTAGTGAAAATCATTTCATTTTTTCCTTCCTTACTTCGTAACATACTGTACTTTGAATTTCGGTCAGTGCCAGGCCGTTGCGTTATTCTAAAGGTTGACGATATATACCTGACCTATTACTGTATAAAAAAGTATGATAACAATTAAGAGGGAGAGAGAGAAGTGCAGAAAAGAAGAAAGGCCTGTTTATTGATTATGTTTACGCTTTGACAAGCAGTGTTGTTGAAATCCTTTTTGCAATAGTAAATAATAGTTAACTAATTATCACGCATAAATCCACTAAAATCAGTGTTCATTAACAAATCAACAAGCTTTTTACTCATATCACAATAAGCCTTATCCTTTGATTAGAATAGTTCAAGGAGGTGAAAGTAACAGATGGGACAGCAAAGGTCACAACTTCAAGCACCTCTTTTCACATCATAATAATTACACCATACACAAAATCATTGACTTTTTTATATCCTCATTCATTCATTCATTCTTCCCCTCAATCAATTACTTTATCAAATTCGGAACTATCCTGTTTTAATATATCAAGCAATATGAAACCTGTAGCTCAATTAATTATGTAATAATGCATGTAACTTTGTTGCACCAACTATAACTAACCTTTGACCTGTACCGCTTACAACAGTAATTCACAGCAGGATAGATTAATGTACGATGCGGCAAGTCTGTGCGATAGGACACCTTGTCTACTGCAATATTTTCATCATTCACCACCTTCCAATTCTCTCAAAAGGTATCTTAAATGTAAAAGCACACACATACATACATTGTATGTATAATGATGTGTAATTTCCAAGGATACAATTGAATATGGTGAATGAATGAATGGAATAAATGGAAAGGAAGATGTCTCAATTTCTACCTGACCAATAAACTATGAATAGACATCGTTAAGGTACGATAAAGGTACATGGCAAATAATTGGTCCATTTCAATCAAACATATTGTTCGAAATTTGGGAAACTGTACACATATAATGTAGAAAAATCAAGGGAAAGAAGATTGATAAAATATAATGATTTGATTCGTTATCAACAGATAAAATTATTTTTGAATTATTTAAAAATGAATAGTGTAATTCTGGAGAGATACTGTATTTTATGTGAATGGATAATATAAGTTGAATTGAACAAATTAATCAGAGTTAAATGTATAATTTTTTCATCTTTTTTAAAATATTTGGAATGAATTATAAAAAAAGATTAGATAGGGAAAGATGTAACAAAACAATTTTGCTTCCACCAATTAAGTGATATGTTTGCCAATAATTGAAAAATTTAAGAAAATAAAATGACAACCAATTGTTGCAATTACAACATTAACGATAACTGTGAAAAATCAGAAAAACTAGAATGCAGATTAGGTAAACTGGAAATAGAAGTTTTTAATAGACAAACCCAAACCTCAGAAATTATTAGTCAAATTATATAAAATTATTACCGATAGAATTGTTGTTCGAGAATTTTGAATCCAAAATAAAACTATTAAATTTAGCAATTTGATTTACTTTTTACTCGAGTTGCGTAAATATTTGGAAAATTATATTAAATTTTAGCCATATACTGAGCATAGAACAACAAAATCTGTTTTAATATCAATTTCTTTGACTGCATTCAGACTTCAATCAAATCGCATTATTTTTCAACAACAAAATTAAAACGGCTAACTTATTAAGAAGGAATAAATAACAATTCTTTTGTTTTCTTGATCATTTTTTGAAATTAATAAAACTACTTATACTATTTTTGGATAAGAATGAGTCATGTCAAATTGTTAAGATTGTTGGAAAAAGTTAAATATAAATAGGAGCACAAATCGGAGATTATTGAAGCATTTCAACTACACCGAATGATATGGCTTTACACAATCCCAAAAGTATCGTTTTCGATATAATTTCAGACCTTCTATTCAACTTCCCTCATCAACACTATTTACGAGAGTTTGGAAGGAAAAATAAATTGGCAACGATTTATTTTCTTTTTGTTTCGTCCGTTTACTTTGAAAAAAAAAAACGAGAGAAATTAAAATGTGTTTGTAGAGATTGAATCAAAAATTTCGGCGCTATTTTTTCCCCAAATTTTTACATTTAAAATTATATATTTTGTTAGTTTTTTTGGTATATAAAAATTCGAAGAAATAAGCTCGGATGATTTCATTATCTTTTCTGGGTTTTTAATGTTTGTAAAGCATTACTTGTTTAAGATTTAGTTTTCTGATTATGAAAATTGTTGCAAATGAATAGAAATAAATGCAAATGAGAAAAAAAATAAAGAACATTTAATTTTATTTTAAGTGCTTTAAATAAATTGCAAGTTATAACAATTTTATGCATTCTCACCTAAATTTACAATCTTTTTTTCTTGCTTTATTATATGGCATATAATTGTCATATCATTTACGATTGCATCATAATACAGTATTTCATGCGATAATATCGTTCTTTTCTTCTTAAAATTTTTATTAATTACAACTTTTATCTATTACATTGTTTAGATTTAGGTACAATAATTTTTCCAAAATTTTATTTGAACTATTAATTATTATCGTTGTAACAGAAAATTTGTTAGCATTATCAAAAATCGTTAGCACAAAAATTATTGATGAATGTAATAGAAAATGTAGCAGAATTTGCACAATGATGGAAAGCATTTTGTCATTCTGTCAAAATTTCATGAAAATTTATGCAAAATTTCAGCATTTTTAGACCTAAATGTCCTTGAATCAGTCAAAATAACGTTTTTAATCTGGAAATTTGGCGCCAATCAAATAAAGTACCATTAATTTCTGAGCTAATTGAAACAAATTTACATATTCTTACGACATCATCATTAGTCTTTTAACAGTTTTGACATATATTTACGATAATGAGACAGACAGTTTTGACATATATTTACGGTAATGATATGCTAAACTGTGATGACTCTGACGATGGAACGGCAGTGACACAATCATAGCTATGAATTAAATATCACTAAATGGCTTTGTATCTATTAAATTTACATATAAATTGCTCTGTGTGTGTGTGTGTGTGTGTGTGTCTGTGCTACCTTATGACATATTGATCTTATAATTCAGGATGATTTTTTTGTTTTCGGATAACTTTTAATTAGTTAAATTATGTAAAATAAAATTATTTGTTAATGAACAGTTTCGGATTTTTGAATTATGAAATGCATAAAAAGATATAATTAGAATTTAAATTAAAAAATCTTCTGTAAAATAAAAAAATTTGTAAAACAGATAAAGAACTAATTTTCGGGAAAGCAACTATATTGAATTCAATGATATATGCATGCAACAGTAATTAATTAATATTAGTTAAATGATTTCTTTTCAATTTTTTAAAAAGATTAATCGAAATGCGTATAATATGTATGGTATTGGTAAAATATAAATTATATTTAATTATTGCCCTTATGTTCATTATCGAAAATAATCATCTCATAAACAATAAAATGCTTAGATAATAAAAATGGAGGAAAGCTATTCTTCGCACATAATATACGTAATATATCTATCTTAAATTTTTTCGATAAATCTTGAATTAATTCATTTTAAAAATTACTGAAAAGTATTTTTTTAATTAAAGCAAATAAAATGAAAATGTTTCTTAATATGTTTCAAGATCTTTTGTAAAACATAAAGATAAAATTTACAAAATTCATCATCATCACCATCATTATATATTACTAACATAGTGTTTTTTTGTCCGAATCTTTTTGTTAAATGAATGGATAAGTGAAAAATGAAATTCCTTATGTAAAATGAAAATACAACAAAATCGGGCAATTCCTGCAAAATTCTCCTGGGAATTACCAGGTCCAAGGATTTGAAATCCGTTAATAACTTATCCAAAAATCCCATCTATTTTCTATTTATACATATATTCATGTACATTTTATATTTATATTACGTACTTCTGTATGTGTGTATGTATGTATATTCTGCATTTTTCCTATATTCATAATTAATTCTAAAGAAAATATTAGTTACCTATAGAGGTAAGATTGAGGTCATCAGAAAAAAGGTATGGAAAAATGGAATGTAAAGGAGGAAAAGAGGGTAAAAAGAATGAAGGAAGGAAACTCAATTTATGTATGCGTATATATATATATATATATGTATATCGTAATCAAATTTGCAAAATCGGGCACAAAACCCGTACGTACGGCGATCCCAAATCCCAAAGTAATTTCATTCTTCATCCTATTTCATTCCACTCCTTTTCTCATCCCCTCCCTTTTCACTTTCTGATTCCACCTTTTCAACCATCTCTTTCACCTCTCCTTTTTTGTATTCAAAATTTCTTCATAATATTTGCAATATCTTATACTCTTATAATTCATTCTTTTTTGTTCATTTTTTTGTTTATCATTTTCAATTAAACCAAATGCATTTCTTATTGATAATTACAATGCTCATATCAATTATTTGAGCATAAATTCCTAGTAATAACTTTTTTCATTTTTTTTTTTGAAAAAAAAGCTAAAAAGTCCAATAAGGGAAAAACAACAAAAAGACAAAGTGAGATGAATAAATATAACAAAAAAAAACGATGAAAAAAAATATTAAAAGATATGTTGTTGTAATTCGATCATTGAGCAATGTTTAGTTGACATGCAGAACAATTTTTAGTATTTTTTGGCAATGTATTAAATAATGAATAGAAAAAAAGAGAAGAAATTTACTCATTTATTTACTTTTATTTTTTTTAAATGAAAATTTGATTATTTTATTTTGAAAAATGGTTTTGATGGAAAACATGCAAATGCTTCATCAAAACGACAATCGCAATCGCATAATTGGGGTCACATGGGAGAGAATTAATATAATTAATGTTTGGGTTCTGTATGTAATTTGAGAAACCTTCAACCATTGCCCACGTTCAACATCACTTCTAAAAGTCATCATTGTCCTATTAGGCTGAAAGAAAAAAAAAAGAAAAATGAGAGTGGAAGGAAGCGAAATGCGAAAGGAATGCAACAGTTGTAAGGAAAAAAAAGGGATAAAAAAAATTTGAAGTTTTGGTTTCTCTTTTCCTCTTTTCTTTTTATTTGAATTTTTAATAATCACTAAAATTGGAATAATTATAATTAATATAAAAACTTCACTCAATCCACTAAACTAACCTGTGTGTTACTTCTTTTCACTTTTTACCTATTTGTTACTTCTTTTCACTTATTCAATTATTGAACAAAAAAATGAAAAAAAAACAGGTTTAAATTTCAATGTTTATTCCGATTTTACATAGTACAAATTAATTATAAGCATTAAGAAATAAAAAACTTCAAAATATTAGCTAATTTCTTCCATTCCTTTTTCTAATTCTCCTTGTTCAGCAATCGAAAAATTAGTTACGATCATCAGCTTTTCTTTTTTGATTTCAATTTTAATTCTAATTTCTGTTTCGTTTCAATTTTGTAACACACAATTAATTATTGGTTGACAAATATAACAGTAATAAATGAGAGAAATATTGTATTGCAAAAACAATAACAATAATAGTAACAGCGTCTCCTACCACCACTGGCGGAAATATCACGACGCTGAGCGTTTTCACGTTCGTTATGCCAGTTGTGATTTAATGATTTTTTTGCCCAATGCTCACATGAATCCGGCAAACGCTTAATTAATCCGGATTCTTTTAATAATTCCAGCAATGTTCTGTAATATTTTTTTTCCAATGATTTATCATACAGATTAATTTCGTGTTATTGTAAAAAATTTAATTACTGGAACTTTATAAAATGAAAATGACAACAAAACATAAACAACAACAAATATGATACGTCAAATAATGGAAAATTTGAATTAAATTAAGTGAGTTGAATTTATGCAATTGATAAAAATAATTTTTCATTTATTTATATCAGTCGAAATTTCTAGTTTTGCATATGGATTAACAGTTCAATTATGTTTGATCTTAGAGAAAAAATATATTTTAGAACAAAAAAAAAACTTATGAAAGCAAAAAATATAAAAGTTAAGACAAACCTAAAATTTCGCCGGCTCAAATTAATCAAAAATTCGTGCATTTTTAAACCACAAAATTTGTTTGATTGCCTCACATAGCATTTGTCATGCATTATGACACTGCTGAAATATCAATTATTATATTAATTGGGTTATCAGTTGTTTATTTTATGATAGAGCATCAAAGATCTCTACCATTAAAGATTCCTATGATATTTACAAATCACAGAGGATGTTCAATAGATTATTCAATAAGATACATTGATTTAAATATTTAAAAAAATGTTTAATACATATAATTCGTATATCGTCAATTATTTCAAAGTTTTCTAATGCTATATCTAATTTCTGTCTTTGTTTCTTTGCAATTACATCACCATATCTGATTTTTTTGAACTTATTCTTTCTGAATCTTCCTATTTAAATCGTTATTCACTTCTCTTTTAGAATAAAAATAGTATTCATCAGAAATATAACTTCCTAATGCTAACTTGCATAAATCGTCGAGATGCTCGTTGACCATTTCTATACCATTGTCCACTAAGCTTGATGCTGCATGCTGCAGGACTGCTGTTTGCGTTGCACATAGCGTTACAACATCATTGCCATGCCTTGACCAACATGGTACAATGAATGACAAAAAATCATCTGAAATGTTTGTTATCTCGAAATTGTAGCATACTGATAACATCAGTAGGCCTAATATTTATCAGATAAAAAACTGATAACAAACCAGTGTTATAATGATATGCATCACAAATGCTTGTCCATGAAATTTGACCTTTTAGCAATATATCACCAATAGTCTGATCACCGCAGTTTTTTATGCAACTTGCAAATTCTGCATTTAGCCTAAAATTAATTTCACATCCCAACAATTATTAGTATTGAAAACAGGCACAATAGGTAAGAGCAATTATTGCAACTTGCAAATTCTGCATTTAGCCTAAAATTAATTTCACATCCCAACAATTATTAGTATTGAAAACAGGCACAATAGGTAAGAGCAATTATATTACTTAAACGATAATACCTAAAAGTTGTAAATTAAAAGGATACCTAAAAATGATAAATTAGAAGGAACACGTAATTAAATTACCTAATCGAGTAAAATTGAATTTAATTCATCCTGTGAATGCTTGGAAAAAAATTAGTTGGCAGTGTGTGTGTGAGTTAATAATAAAATTCCAATAGCTATTTCAATGATTAGTATAGTACTGATAAAAGATTTTACATAGTGAAAAAAGAATAATTAATTAGATTCCTTAATCCGTACTAGTTGATTTTTTACAATAATTCACGATTTTGCACTTTGTATTTTACAATAATGATAAAGAATGTTAATTTTTGTAAGACTGTTTAATTTTTCACTAAATTATTCGATGGTTTATGGTTTAAGATATTCTATAAGTTTTATTACTGTTACAGTTAGAAATATAATGTGCAACAATATGCAACACTGAGATGATAAATTGGGCATTTTTATAGTATTAAATTGAATATCTGTTTAAATTGTAATAGCCCATAAAAATTATTACTTAAATATATTTCATTCCGCTTACACTATCTGAAACTAAAATTACAATATTTAATTGGGAATATTAATTGATAATAAATATTAATTGATAATAAATATTAATTGAATTGATATTGAAAATTAATTGAAGATATCAATTGATATTAGATAATATTAAGGGATATTAAATACAATATATTAAATTGAATACTTTTGAAGATAGCTAATAATTTACAATTTGTCATTTTAAAATATGAAATGGAGAAAGGATACTTGCAAATATCATCAATTCGGTGAGCAAAACTAATGATACGATGGCGTGAAGTTTTCGGAAGGCCAATTAATATGGTATGTAAGGGTGTTATTAAATCTTTGGCCCAATAATCGCTTGCACCCAAAATGTGTGTCATACCGTTCATCTAAAAGTAAGTAACTTTAAATCTTGAAACGAAACTTTTGATATTTGTAATTTTGCAAAAGTTATTTTAATTCTCACATTGCTACTAATTCATATATTTTAATTGATTATCTTAATTTAAAAAAAAAATTATTTCCAATATTATAAACCATATGTTTTGCACAAAATTTACTTTTAAAATTACTAATTAGAAAAAATTTCAAGTGGTAGTAAGAACAAAATTAAACTAACATTACTATCTTTACATCGTAGGATGCATGCAAGTTGTTGATGGGAAATGATTAAAATTTGAAAAGATATCAAACATAACAGCAATAAAAAATATTTTTCAAATTTCATCATTAATAAATGAAAAATTCATTTATTGTTGATATTTACTGCAAACGTAAATTATTGAAAAATCATTCTGAAATGAAGAAAAAGAAAATAAGTAATTAAATACAGGGTAATTCATATGTTCATTCCCACATTACCTGTTGTGTTTACGTGTGTTAACATTGCAAAATCTTCTTCAATTTTCAATTTTGTCAATTTCAGAAAATAGGAAATATGCAATGGCTGAAATAGCTATAAATAAGTTACATAATGTTAGTGACAGAATGGAAATTGGAATTGAAGTGTACATCTTTTATAAGTTGCAAGTTTAATTTATTGTCGTCAATAATATTGATAGCAATTGTAATATTACCAATATAATATTACATTTAACTTCCTTTTCTTTCGTATAATAACAATTAGCATTAAAAAAGAAGAAATGCTTAAATTTGTAGCATTTTTTGTAAAAATAATAAACGAGCATTAAAAGTAGAAGTAAAAACTAAAAGATTCAATTTTCAAAAGGGAAAAAAATAAAAAAATTTTCTGATTAGCCTAACCTGATATGATCGCTATCATTGAATGCATTTAAAAAATGCTTTCTCAATTTCATTGCCGATAACTGTATAACTTAATTGAAGAGTTGTTGAAGGATTCCGAAAAGCTATAAGATAATATCCTAAACATTTTGAATAAATTTCAATTGCATGAATTCCTCATATATTCTATCAAATAACAATGATTTTTTTCAACTGGAAGTTATGCAAAAATTTATAAAATTTTAAATTAAATTGTCGAGAAAAAAAGGAAGCGAGAAAATAGAGAGAGTTTATTTGCTTCGAGAGCAAATATGAGGATGTATCTGAAAATAAATTTGCCGGAATCTAACTCATCCAAAAAGTCTCGAGGGAAAAGTTCAATCTGCTAAGAATTTGTCTGTTGAGTGAAATGGGAAAGTAGTTGAAGATGATTAAATGTAAGCGTTTGAAATTTATTGTTCCTTCTGCTATTCTTTAAAATTGCTTAGCTTTTATTTTGTTACTTTCGATTGAATTATTCAAAGAGATATTTACCACACGTTTATATTTTGTTACAATTCTTTTTATTGATAGAAAATTTTCTGATAATTTTCTTCACACTTAAATTTTGTCAAATAATTCTATTTATATTAATCAAAGAATAAAATGCAAAAATTCTACTAGATAGAATATCTAGAGAAGAAACTGTTTTAACCCATTTTTTGCTTCTTTTTAATGTTTTAAATTGCTTGATTATCAATAAATAACAGAAGTATAGTAGCAAATTTTAAAAATTTAAGCAAATTTCAGCTTTTATTTATTAAAACAGCATTTCCGGAAATCTCATATATATGGAAAAATTGACAAAATCTCTAATTTTTGTAACATTTCGAAAAATTTCGTTATAACAAGAAGAAAAATGAAAACATTAAAATTTAACAAATATATTAAAAGAACAAAAATAATTTTTTGCAAAACTCAAGCAAATGCTATTTGAATTTGCCCGCTAGCAAAAGCGAATTTAATGGATACCATCCTAAGCCAATCTTCTTTTATTTTTAGCCTCAAGATAAATCATTGCTCTTAAATTCCAAGTTATATTCGAAGATTTAAAATTTTATAAATGTTCATTTGCACATGAATATTATTACCCACACTTTTTATTATTTATCATTTCATTTTATTCCATCTGAAATGACGATAACACACGGATCAAATAATTTGAATTATTAATAGTCGGAAAATCAACTATCAACTCAAGTACGTAAACTTACTTAAAATGCACAATATGTGAAATAATTTTAAATAAATTGATGTTGTCACTTGAGATCAAGCGCTCCATATTAAATCTTGGATTGGTTGCAATAGGTCGGAGTGTAAATATAATAATAATAGCAATTACTAAATTTACCTTACAATTTCAAAGCACAACATTATCAGATATAATTCATGGTTGAATTAAGTAGATTTTTCATTCAACAATAATTTAATGCGAATGACAGAGAAATAATTTAAATTAATAAAAAATGATTAATGACAAATTTTGATAATATAAAATCTAAAACAGAAATAAAGAAAAAATTTTTCCTTTACCTATGAGTTTCTCTTTTTTAATTAAAATAAAATATGCAAAGTTTATAAAATATTTAAAAAATTTTTTCATGTTTTTCAGTTAGAAAAAAAATGCTAGCAAAAGTTGTAATGCAATCAACACAATAAATAGAATGCATTTTTATTTTCTTCTGCCAATTTAAGCCTCTTTGCTTTTTTCAGCTTATTTATTCGATTAACAAATTAAAAGTATGTGTGCGTTTTGTTTTCATTCTTCAAAATTTTATCAGTTTCCGAATTCATTTCCGAAAGCCATTACTTATTTCATTCAGAATTAGCAACATTACAAGTATTTCATGGCTAACTGATCTATCTATTCTTAATTTTGAAAGAAAAAAATAATTGCTAAAGATTATTTATTCTAATATCATAGATTTTCCGAACTAACTTCTGCATTGTTTTATAAATATTTCATACAATTTTTCTCAAATTAATTTATCCTCGCTGCACAAACATTCCTCGATATTCATAATGATTTTTCGATATAAGTCCCATATTATCATACAACTTTACAAAACTTACTTAACAGTATGATACTAACTGTTAATTTATCGAAACATCTATGAATTTCGTTTTGCGAATAGTTTTTTACAACAAAATTCTCCTTTTTTCCCCACTCATTTTTCTTCCTTTTCTCCACTTCTTTTTTATAAAATTTTCGAATTTTACGCGGATTTTTTCCAGGTTTAAAAAGAAAAGAGAAAATTAAAAGAATTATTTGCTTGAAATATATGCAACTTAGAATACATGGCTCAATTTTACGCCAAAATGATTGTCAGCAATAAGCATAAAAATGAGGAAGCATTCATCAATTAAATTTCTTGAAAATGTTCGCATTGCAAGAATTGCATGAAGGGAGATATTTTTTTCGATATTTTAACATAGCCATTTCGAATAGAATATATAAATTCGAGTATTTGTCAAAGCATTAAATTTTTTTCCCTCTTTTGCATGGAATTTAAATTTAAATTCCTAGTACTAACGAAGTGCTGATTTATGAGTTTTATGATATTTGCAATCTTTTACAAAGCATACACAGTTGTGAAACGTTTTGTACAAACAAATGCCATACAGACGACAAACTCGAGCAGAAATGTCAAAGTTATCCTATCAAGAATAGTTCATAAATTTTGCAAAGTAATATGACTAGCCCTTCCAGCATGTTGTTAACTATAAAATAGAACTGCGATAATCATTATCTGATCCTATCAGATGGAAATGATACCCAAATATTATGAACGTTAATCCAAGAATTGTAACATCGGTCATTATTGCTAAAATAATATTGGCACTTTTAAATGCTCAACATTGCTGTTAAATATATTATCATTATTAACCGATCATCGATCTTGACAAGAAATTTCAAAATATATTTGACAAAATTTTAGCTCACACAAAAATATTTATTGGTGACTTTGAATGCTTAAAATAGTGTAAAATAAAGATGGAAGATAAAAAATATTTGCATAAAGAAAAACACACACACAGCACAGATACATACAAATGCATTTAACATTGCCAATTCAATAAGTAATTAAAATATTATGCGTAAAATATGAAAATAAAATAGAAAGAAATATGTCAATAAAAAATCAGCAATTCTTATATAACCAATTGATAAGATCTATATAGTCTGGGAGATGATGAAAATCATTTGATCAGTAATAATTCAATGTTTTTTATATTACTGTCGCATGTCTCGGTACAAAATATTCTAGGCCTACGAGTAAAGTTGTTTGATTTAATTGCCTGTATTAATTTATCATATCATATTTGTAATGTTTTAAGTGAAAGAAATTTTCGTTAAGAAAAAAATTGATAAATTTCGGTGTCATGATTAGATGAGAAAAAGGAAATAAATGATGAAACAGATTTAACTGATTAAAATATAATTGTCCTTTTTCCGGTAATTATTCTTTTCTATAGAAGAAATAAATAGATGATTAGTCAGGATGATTATGAAAAATAATTTCATAAGTCTGATTTTATTTAAGTATTAAAGAAAAGATTTCAGAAATACACAAACGAAAAAAAGGCACACATCATGGAACTGAGAAAATTGGAGAATATCGGACTGAACATAGAGTTAAGGCAATCTATTTTAAGGCAGATGAATAATGGATAATTAATAGCATAGGTATGGAACGGAAGACAGAGGGAAAGAGAGGAGTATATTTTAAAATATGATAAAATTATGGGCCTTTTATTGAAGATATTGAAGAAAAAAGTGGACATTTAAACATATACCGCAATTTCTGGAAATTTTTAAAAAATTGCAAATCTAAAAAGTGGGATTTCACAGACGTCATACTTTGTTCATCGCTTGAATTCAACAATAATTTATTCATGCAGGCTTGTCAACTAATGAATTATTTCTCACAACTTTTTTTTATAAGAAATAAGCGGTGAATTTCAGTTATATTTAGTAAATCATAAACCCTAAATTTTGTTTATGCAATGATAAAAAAATCTATTTCAGTAATTCATAATTCATATGAAAATTTAATTATCTCAGTCCTACGAAAAATTTATAACAGGAAATTTGGAAATGAAGGAAAGGATTTATTTCGTCTATTTCAGTCCTAATTTTTTTTTTTTAATTTTTTATTTTTCGTAGCAAAGGAACACAAAGAATCATCAGTTCATTTTTTTTGTTTGCAAAAATTTTTAAATGAAAAAGGAATACAAACAAACAACTGGCTTGGCTCCTATAAATGGACAACAGTGGACAACAGACCTTTTTTATCACACATAAAAAAACAATCCTTATCATATCGATTTTCCTGATAATTTCCATTAAAAGTGAAATGCAAATAATAAAATAATGGATGTGTTTATAGTAATAAGAAAAAAAAATTAAAATTTGGGAGAAAAGCAAAAGATAAACCCGAATCATGAACAGGTAATATGTGGAATACATAATGTTAAAATTGAAAATCGGAAATATATGCCGGGAATATTTTTTCAGTTAAAAATCATTTCCTTTCCCATATCTTCGATAGATAACCGGTTAAGACTATACATTGTAATAAGCAGTAGGTGGTTGCTGTACATGAGGCATGTGCGACTGAGAATACGAAGGCCTTAACGTCCTCTGATCATACGGAAAGGGTAGCATTCCTGTACCATAAAACAATCCTTCCTCATACTGTTGATAGGATGATTGATTAGCCGAAAATTTCGACGGTAACCAACTAGCTTGCATTGCTGTCACCTGAAAAAAAAGAACGACATCTCGATGATATAAATATTCGACAGTTTTGGAGAATATTAAAGTTAAATATCAACTATTATCTATTATCATATAATAGTACTGTTCTGATATTCTTTCACCCATTAATCGCATTATGTCAACGATATCAAATCATAACGAAGTTTTACAAAAAAAAAAAATTTTGTTTAATGAGTAATTTCAGTTAGATCAAATAAAATGACGAAATAAAATGATATAGAAGAGTTAGAAGAGTTAAATTAAAATTAGGTACAATAAGTACAAAGAATTTTAATGAATTATTATGATTCTTTCCACGAAAAAAAATAAAACAATAATTAAAAATAGACCATTTGTGGTGGACTACATCCAATACCATTATGATGATCGGAATAGGGTGATAGCATAACAGATGATGATTGAAGTACTATATTTTCCGGATGTCCAGTAGTAGCCTGTGTTACCGCAGTTCCACGTATTGCTGCCGTTGTCCCACCGTGAACTGCGGCTGTTGTATCATGAGGTGATGGTGTGGTGGAGTAGTTTGAACCATCAGAATTTGGTGGAGTAAGTGGATTTGCTGCAGTTGCTGATTGTGTTGTTACTGTTGCTAATGTTGATGGATAAGCTGGTGATGGATTTTTTTTGATCACTGGTCTCTGTAACATTTTTTTATAAATTTTAAAATCGTTCTTCTTCAAATTTGAATCTAATATCAAATTTAAATTGTATTGAGCATTTTTAGCAAGTGATACTAGGAAAAAGAAAATTAAATAATAAGAAAAGCTAAAAGTCACAAAAAATTACTGTTGTTTTTTTGAATGATTTCTTAAAGCGTTGATGTGCTGAGAGCGCTAAATTTGCAGCCATATTTGATGGTAAAATTCTCGGAGTGGGTACTGTATCGAGATAATGGACAATATCACGAAATTCTTTCTCTGCAGCAACATCACGTGGTGATCGCTCCTTCTGATCCGTAATTTCTTTGCTAGCACCAAGACTGATCAAACATTCCACAGCATCAAGATGTCCTTCCGACGCTGCCAAAAATAACGGTGTTTGATCCTAAATTATTCAATATTTCACTATTTACATTTGAATTAATCTTTTAGTTGGTTTAGTTTCAAAGTAAATTTTTAGTTCAAAAATAGTTGAATATTTCTAAAAATCAGTGGAAAAGATTGGAAAATTTTCGAGAATTATTGATATTTTATGTTTTTGAATTTATAATAACTCCTACCAATGAATCCTGTGCATCTTTATTAGCACCGTTATGAATTAAAAGTCGGATTATATCCAAATTAGCATGTTGTGAAGCAAAATGTAACGCTGTTCTTCCATCATATTTTGTCAAACTTTTATCACCAGCACATGCTACATCTGCTTTTGCTTTTAGAAGCATTTCAGCTATTTCAGTACCCATACGTATATCAAATTTGGAGCAAATGATTAGCGGTGTTCGATTATCTTCATCTAATGCATCTACCTTAAAATTTCCATTTAACATATAGAAAAAGAAAAGAAGCGAATGATTTGATCAGATTTTCTGCAAAATTTAACTAGTATGACAATATGAAAAATCAATAAATGATTAGCAGTATCGTTTATTCTGCTTGATATCAAAAAGTACCAATGCATTATTTTCTATTTAAATATAATTAACAAACTTAAATTATGAGATTACTTTTAAGAATGGAAAATTTTTTGATAAAGTACTCGGATTATTGGTATAAACTTATCAGGCTTATTTAGCCCCCCTATTCAGTCGAGATTTTCTGTTAGTAAGCATTCAAAAATCAATTTACAAACATTATATTCAAATCAATCTGACTAATCAATCACATATGTAATTCAAATAAGGAGCGAATGATTAGTAATCACATCATATTCGCTCTTTATCTGGATTGTATATTAAATGAGAATTTGGATTACTAATGGAATGCAAGTTTTTAATTTATCAGATAATCTATCTTAAAATACTATCATAAAATTATTTAAAATTAAATTAACTTACATTAACTTGTCGTGTATCGAGAAGTAACTGTACAATGTTTGGAATATTTACAGCAACAGCGTGATGCAACGGTGTACGATCCTTCTCATCAACTAATGTTGGATCAGCTCCATTTTTCAACAGACAATCAACGACCGTTGTTCGACCGCTCTTCACCGCAAGCATCAAAGCGGTATCTTCGCTATCATCTTGTGCATCAATTTCCGCTCCAGCTTCTAATAAATTACGAATATCCTCACAGGATGCTTCTTCATTTTTTGCTTGATTAGATGCTGTTTGCATCATAGCTGTACGTCCATGTTTCCCACGTACGTTGACCAGTAAAGGTTCTATCTGAAAGAAATTTTATGATCAATAAGATGACATGATTATGCGGTTCTCAATTTTTTTGTTGTCTAACATGCGGATGATTCTGATTGCTAAAGTATGGTTAATAAAAATGAAAAATATGACTGAAATGTTAGTTTCTATAGTACATGCTGATATGATAAATTTGAATATATTTAAAATTTATGAGACTACTGAAAATTGTTATCATTACATAATTCTTATCATTTTTCATTCTTTTTAAAAAAGATAACAAACCGGTAGAGATATGGGTAATGTTGAATCAGCAGCTTCATGCAAATGTGTCCATTGCCGTTCATCGGTACCCGCGGTTTTCGGTTTTAGGAATAATTGTGTATCTTCGCCAATGTATAAATTCGGATGAGCAATACCAACAGGAACATTATCAGAACGAGAACGTTTTGCTGAACCGTAATTACTAAACAAATATCCGCTATGAATGCTGTAAGTGTCCAAATTTCCAGTCGATGACTTACCTGTAAAAATTTTATAATACAAAAAATGAGCATATATATATTCACAAAGTTAACAAATGATATTACCAATAATCAGCAAGAAATTTAGATGATCAAGATTATGAGAAATAAATTTGACTTCATTATGTGCAACATATAATTACAATTGGCAAACAAAGATGAAGATTTATTATTTGTTTAATCTTTCAACTTTTTTAAAATCAAAAATCTAAAAACTTTAGAATTTATTATTTGTTTAATTTCAACTTTTTAAATTTGAAACAAAAAAGAATGTAGAGAGATGGATAGACGAGAAATTTAAATCATACAACTTTCGGATGGTGGTGGATGCCATATACGAGCACGAAGAGTTTTCCGTTTTCGTCCCTGCTGAACCATCGAATAAGCAATTAGTATTGTTGTGACAAAAACTAATAAACAAATAATTAAAGTTTGCCAAGAGATTCCCTTAGATTGCTTAGCATTAGCTAATTCAACTCGAGCTGAATGCATTGGCATGCCAAGTTCCTGTAATTCCTGAAAAATTATCATAGTTGAAATGTTTGATAAGAAAACACAAATATATGTAAACAAGTTATCTATGAGATTTCATTTCACTTATATGGCGTTAAAAAGGAAAAAAGCCAGAATTAACAGAAATATCCGTTCTGATTACAAACTAATAGCAGTAATTATATAAAAAACCAATAAAACGTTGCGCTCGTTCTTTTTTTTAAAATTAGATAAGGATATGATATCAATAGTAGAACTGCAAAGAACTAACTTTATTCCACTTATATATGATTCATTGCAAAACTATGAAAAAGAAGTTTTAACTGTAAAACTGCTCTTTTTTACAGCTAAAATTAATGAATTTTTAGGCTTTTTCCAGCTAAAATTAATGAATTTTGAGGTTTAGGCTAAAATCCTCTATCAGTTATGTATATGTAAAACAAATAACAAGTAAAATTAACAAAACTGACCATAATTAATCTAATAATTCAATATTTCTTTTATCAAGTGAACATTTTCTTACCTGTTTAGCGTTAGCTGCGCCTAAATAATCTACAACACTAAATAGGTCCGAAAAACATTCTTCACGATCAATTTTCCGACAATATGATACGTCAACCGTAAGCATTACCATTGTACCTCGTAAGTGACCTGCTAAAAAAAGTGATTTATAATTTGCCGAAAAATTGAGAAAATTCAAAAATAAAAACCTAATATTGTATTTTCTTTTTAAAAATAAGATTAATTTTTTCTTTCCCTTTCTCGCCCTCCAAAAAAAGCATATTTTATCTAAGAAAAACTCTCATATCAATATTTACGTAAAGTCCATTGTATTTTGCATTGGATGTAGTAACTGCGTTCGCCTATTTAACAATTTTAATTTTTATTTTTTGGTTTAGAGGTCATATTGTTATAGCATGTTGAAAAATGAAGGAAGAACTTATTTCCCTATAAGGATTTATTTCTCGATGAAATACAACATATTTATATGATACTAAAATTTTGCAAAAATGTTAACTTTCAAGTAATAGTTATTTTCTTTTTGTTAGGCATAAAATGAACAAAATCCGCTACTGTTCCAATAAATATTTTAGATCAGTTATATTTCAGAATTTTTTTTTAATTTAAAAGTATTTTAAATATAGTTAATTGCTCTATTAAAAATGAAATATAAATGATTAGTAGGCTAAATTATAGCAGCATTTACTTTGTCTTTTATTTCGTTGAATATTGGAAATAAGCAAATGACGTTTTTCTTGTGGTATATCATATAACGGTCCAATACCACCTTCCGAACTCCATGAATAGATCATTGGTTTACCATTCATCATTCGAATATGTACCGCACCACGTAACTTTTGACTCAGTGTAAAAAGAAATGTTTGCGCATTACGTAAAAATTCGTCTGGGCTGATCAAAAGTACTACTATTATATTTCCAGCCAACTGAAAAACAAAAAAAAAAAATGTTGTCACTTAATTTATTAGAAAATTAATCTATTTTTGTTGTTAAAATGTGAAAGAAATATTGATTTATTATTGTAATTTAATTATGTTCATGGAAGATTTAATTAATTACTGGAAAACTAAATTTCAATGATAACACTGAATAACAAACCGATGTTTCAACATCAAAAGAATCACAATCACCACCATCCCATCCACAGCCGATGACATTACATTCCTGATCACATTGTCCATCAGCGTAGTGTGCTGTGCAGTAATCATTTTTGGGACATTGTTCCGGAATACTATCACAATCGAATCCATCAAATAGGCATTCCTGATTGTTGCATACCTATGAAATAATTTGATACGAATAGAGATAATTAATGATAACAATAATAACAGCAATAGTAATTACTAATAATAATAATAATTGAAAAAAAGAATAAATGAAAGAATAGAAAATTTAAATCAAATTATCGAGAATTATAAAATGATTTGAATATATTTAAACTGGCTTAAAATTAAACTTAAATTTTAATTTTTTATCATGTGATAAGTTATGCTATTACAATAGCTTACCGGATCACACTTTCCGTCTCTAAATACATGAGCACAGTAACTCGATGGTTCACATTTTTCAAATGGTTTTGTACCAGCACTACAATCACCATCATCATAACGACATGCATAATAATTGCAAACCTGATCACACACTTTATTGTTTGCCTGAAATTAATTATTAATTAATTGATTTTTCGAGAGTATCATCATTCTGTAATATGAATGAATTAATCAACTGGAATATCATATATTCAAATCAGAGTTAATACTTTTGCTGCGCAATCATGCTTAGCGCATAATTCATGCTCCAACAAATCGGTTATATTGAATTGTTCCAAATCGATCTGATGTTGACAATTTTTCCCGGTAAATCCACGTTGACATCGACAACGATACGAGTTAACACCGTCAACGCAAGTTCCACCATTCAAGCATAATCTATAATGATATGAAAGTTGACACTAAATACGAATCAAATTAAAATTAGTCCAGTATTTTGATAAATTTTTAAATTTATTTTAAATTGTCTATTTATTCCGTACGAAAAATAACATAATCGAAGTTACTTTTTGTTAAAGAGTGCAAAACATACGATATTATTCCCAATACTTCATTTTTAATACTCATATATGTCATTGAGAAAATTTTCTATCAAAATCTTCCAAAGAATATTTTAGTAAAATTTGCTTTATTTTGGAATAATTTCATAAGTTCAATGTGGTAATGATGCTTTATTTCAGTAGATACCTTAAAAAAAGTGATGGTATTTGTTCTAGTAAATTTTAGGGAAAATGATAATGTTTTATCTGAGTGATTAGCTAATAATAAAGTTTAGTTTCCAATTTTAATTTTGAAATTTAAAATTATAAATGCTTTCTTTTCGCATAAAAATTCAATTGAATTTATTTATTTATATTCTAACCTAATGGGTAATTTTTAATTTTTTTTCCATCGTTTCAAGCAATATACCAAATAATGTAGTAATTAAGAGCTTTGACATCCCAAAAAAAAAAAGATAATAAATAAGTTAATCCTTCCCTCGGTATCCTTTCCGATAATTAGTTGGGTAAATATATGCTTAATCTCAAGTATGAATAAACAAAAATGATTTGTCTCGGTATTGTTAATTGATTAAATGATCGGTGGATGGATTGTTGAATGATGGAATTGGTACGATGTAAGGTCAGTGATTTTCTCAACACAATACTTGAAAATAATTCGTTGAATAAACAATACAGTTTAGGGTGTTGTAATGTCCACAAATTGAACCGATGATATATATGTGCGTGTGTGCGTGTGTGCGCGTGTGTGTATGTGTGTGTGTGTGTGTGTGTAAGTGTGTGTAATGGCTTTCTTCATCAACCAAGCGGTCACAGTGTCTCGATGTACATCATAAATGTCTCCCTTTTCCCACATCACTTTCCATTTCTGATTGCCAAGATTAAATTTAACTTCATGAAATACTTTTGTCTATTTACTTATGTCCTGCTAAGTTAGATCAAGTATATATATATATATATCATTTCCAGTTAAAGTGTGTGAAAATATTTTTCATTCCCATTATTATGCAATTATCCACCAACAGGTGTGTAAGTACACACACACACACATGCATACATAAATGATACTCTCCGATCAATGTTAACTTAAGCTTTACTTTTAAACATTATTTAAATAAAAACCACTTTCTAATCTAACTCTCCTTAGACAAAGGCAAGTCGTAAATATCAAGGACTGAAGTCGGTTATTATTCAAAATTAGCATTTTAAAGTGTTGTAAAAATAAAGTTTGATTTATCATGTCTTCTCTTCATTTGCTTGATCCAGCAATTTGTACTCTTGTTCGATTATGGACAATTTGAGAGCTATTCATCATGGGTGAAAATAGATTTACCTCACCTTAATGCGTGGCAAATCAAAAGGAAAATAGTGGACAATGGTCATTCCAAATAAAATATCATTTCCTACTTGATTTCCTTCCCAGGATATTTATTCATCATTGTTAAATGTCTTCTTTTTCTCTTCCATTCATTCAATTCTTTCATTTTCACTCCTTCTATTGAAAAAGAATGAAATGATGAAAAATGATGATCGTAAAGGAGCATTTCGAATCTGAATTATGGCTGCAAAAGTATCAGTGCTATCATCGAATCCCTCAAATTGGACAAAGGAAAGGAACAATGTGATAGCTAACAACGATGTAATATTATAAAGCAAAAGAGAAAGGGAAATGCATTGGATAGTTAACTATACATTGTGTTGTTCTTTACAATATGATAAACAAAAGATACGTATCAGATGGGACGGTCAAACAGATCGCCATCTTGTTTTGGGTCATCAAGACTGGACAATCGTGGGAAAGCAGCTTGCATTTTACAAATATCAAAAATATCCTTAATCTCTCCCTTCACACTCTCTTCAACATTCATTACCACTTGCACAAGTATGAAATTAATTACCTGAAATCTGAGTACCACAAAAAATTGCCAGTTAATATGGTCAGTAATCACTGTCTCTCATCTCTTACTTACCTTCCTATTAATTACTCATTTTTTAATTAGCTACCGCAACAACAATTCTCTTCATTAATGCATAATAAATGATGCAATAACTTTAGATTTCCTACAAATTAGCAATAACTCAATAATGGGAAAAAATGTTTGTTATTAGCAACGATAATATTAACAAAATGCAACTGAATATTTTATAACTAATAGATTCACAATCGAAATTTAATGTTTTCTAGATTTGAAAAAATTTATATTGTCGTTGGTTATTGAAGATTTCCGGAAAATAGATTATGGATTTATTATATTTATTACAAGTTTAAAGAGTCTTCAATACTTGGTTTCATTTCTTTTTTTGCTTTCCTCAATAAAAGCTCAAAAAAAATTGCAAAAACCAAAAAAAGAAAATTCGAACAAAAACTTGAACAGTTGAAAATTGTGCACCACGTTTCTTTATCCTCAAATAATATTTTACAGATTTGAAATTTTTTTAATTCTTAAATGCTGCAATTTTTATCATACCCTGATTGACAATCATTATCGTTGGTTTGACAAAAAGTACCACTGAAACCTCGCCGACACACGCATTCAAAACCGTTCACGTGATCGATACACGATGCGCCATTTTCGCATGGTGATGATTCACATTCATCGATATTTGTTGCACATTGACGACCAGTAAAACCGACCAAACATTCGCAATGATAGCCGTTCAATTCATCCACACAGTGACCACCATTTAAACATGGACCTGAATATATCCCATAAGTAAGTAATAAGTACAATGCAACCTAAACCAACCACTTCATCATTTATCATCCCGAGATCTCCCAATTTCTTTTATCACTGGATCTTCATGTTACAGGAAGGAAATGCCTTCTTTATATGGTGAGTATTCAAGAATTTCTACGAAGAAACTAGCAATCGGAAGTGCGCAAAAAAAACCAATGTGTCATTTCTTGCATCTGCCAGTCTCTTTTATCGATTTCCGTTATCATTCCGTTCTTTTTTCACTTTAGTTTTCAAATGAGATTTAAAAACAGATTTCAAAGCCAAATATAAAACGCCATAAATCAAAGATATTACAAGTATTGGAATAAAATGAGAATGAAATTAGAAATATTAAAATCAATTAGCAGAAGACATACTTGGTAAGCAATCATCCCGATCATTTTCGCAATTCCTACCGGTATATCCATCCAAGCAACGGCACTGATATGAGCCAAATGTATTTATACATGTACCACCATTATGACACGGATTATTTACTGCGCAATCATTAATATCCTGAAAATTTTCTAAATAATAGGCAGTTATGATTGCTTAATAAGATTATGATTCAGTGATGAAATAAGCCATAATGATATCATTATCATTATCCAAAGTTGATTAATTTCTAGAATATTGTTAAACGCAATAAAACTTACAATATCGCAATAATATCCATAAAAACCAGTACTACAACTACATGTATAATTCCGATAAGTTGGTGTTGGTTTACAAATTGCGCCATTTTCACATCGATTTGTTCGACATGGATCTAATCTGAAATATGAGCATTTCAGTAATATGAACTTTGAAAGAAAAATTAGAATTTTTTTTTGAAATATTTGTTTATTTCACAATACTTTAGCAAATTTTAAATTACAAAATTTAAATATCAATATATTAATGTTATACTTGATAAATTAAAAAATAAATAAATACAGCAATGTTTCACTCAGCAAATAAGATACATAAGTGAATGAAAAGTAAATAAGGGATGAATTTATACAACAATCTTACTTAGCTAAATAAAAACTTTTTTAATAAAGTAGAAATATCAATGAAAATTAATTTTAGACTAACTCATATTGACATCGATCACCATCATAGGGTAGAGCACAATGACATGAATAAGAATTGATGCCATCAATGCATGTACCACCATGTAAACACGGATTATGTATGCAATCATCGATATTCGTTTGACACTGTTCACCGGTATATCCGGTACTGCACGAACACACATATCCGTTCAAGTGATCCGTGCAAACGCCGCCATGTTGACATGGATTTGATGCGCATTCATTCATCTAAAATAATTTATACATTTCATAACAGTATTGCAAAAGAGGTAGATAGCAATAAACACTCTAAACTTCTCATTTTAGTTATATTCTTGGGTAATTTTATGAGATACTGTGATATTTGATAAAGAATAAGAAAGTAAATGTTTACTTCCAGTTTGCAATCATGTCCATAGAAACCCAATTTGCATTCGCATTTATAAGTAGCACCATTATTAGTTGGGATACAAATGGCATTTTGTGGGCAATTATGATATTTGCATGGATCCGATTTTTTCTCACAACGATCACCGGTAAATCCCGGTGGACAACGACATGAACCTTTCGAACAAACGCCACCATTTAAGCAATCATTCATGCTGCATTCAACAAACTGTCGACGTTCACAATTTTCACCTTCATAACCAGGTGGACAGTGAAGCTCACATCGTTCTCCATGAAAACCTAAAATAGATTTTGCTTTTTTTTATTTGAAAGTTATATTTTCTCTGTAAATTATGTTTAATTAATTGATACTAACCTGACATACAAACACATTTGAAACGTGTACCATAATCCAAGCATGTACCAGAATTAAGGCACGGATTAGTGGAACATTGATTTACATGAGTTTGGCAATGCCAATCGGTATATCCCGGTGGACATTCACAGTGAAATGATCCCGGTGTATTCACACAGGTACCACCATTGTAACAAACAGCATGTCCCTGAAGAATTCGTGGAACTCAATTATTAGTTTTATCTATAATTTCATTGCGAATTCATAAAAATGATTTCGGAATTATGAGGAATGAATGTAACCTGATTGCATTCATTAATATCATCGGAACAATCATCTCCAGTGTATCCTTTTGGGCATTCACATGTATACTTTCCGCTTGATGTATCCGGTTCACAAACGGATCCAACTCGACAAGGATTTGACAGACATGGATCTTCCATATGACAAAATAAACCTGTAAGGAATATAAATCGAGAAATTAAATATACTATAAATCAAATAATGGAACCATTTCATTTAAGTAGCGCTTTTGTCCCATCTTTTAACATTGCTAACTGTTGGGAAAAGAAAAATGAACGTTCAACAGCTCACCGATACGACCAGCTGGACATTCGCAGGTATATTTGGCAAGATGATCCACGCACGTGCTACCCGCTTCACAAAGCGCATCCACGCAATCATCTTTGTTTATCTCGCAATGAACACCTTCCCAACCATTCACACAAACACAATGATAACCTTCCTTTTTATTGAAACACGTTGCGCCATTCTTGCATTCATGCAAACCTAACTCACATTCATCGATGTCCTCTTCACAAAAACGACCTGAAATGAATTTTATTTAATTGAATCGTAATGATTCTATTACATCCATAACTTCTTTCATTATTTGTCATTAACTGTATAGATGAATAATATTCAACAGTGTGTTTTGCTATATTAGCTCATATCACTTCTCCATGAAAATCCAATTCATCTTTTTTTTTGATTTATGTTTAAATTCTTCTTATTTCTCTTTTTATTTTTTGTTATCTTTCATTTTTGTGTAATATTAACATAATTATTAAACTGTTGCAGTTGTCAAGTTATCTTTTAATCATTTCACAATTCATCATCAGTCCTCTTTCTCATTGAAATAAAATTAAAATTTCACATTAGAAGTTTTATGCGAGTAAAAGTGTGAAGTATTTTTTAACGAAGAGTTGATGAAAAAAAAGATGATGAGAGCAATTGGTTTGCTTAATGTTGACATGTGTAGCGAGGAAGTATTTTCCGTAGAGGAAAGAGCGATTGGAAAGAAAAGGGATATGAATGGATGATATCAGAGGTCATGCTGGTACAATACTATCATCGGAGATAACATTTTGATTGATGTTAAATGCCGATATATATTTGGAACAAAACGGGAAAGTGAAGAAAATGGATACATAGCTGTCATCCGTTACTGCAATAAATGGCAGATGTTCAGGGTATGGTGTGAGAAATTTCTTATTACTACTACTATAAATTTACTATTATCATCATCATCAAAATTTACTCCTTCCTTTCCTCTCTCTCTCTCTCACTCCCTTTCCCTCTCTCTCTCTCGCATCTCTTCATTACGAGAATTCTGACTTTGATTCTAATTTACATATGCCTTCCTCATTCTTTCTTCCTAAAATCATCACCGTGTCATAAGATATCAAATAACATGAAAAAATTCCAATTTTAATTCTGATTCTAATATCTTCCGCCGTTCTCTTTAAATTATTGTCATATTATAAGATAACAAATATTATTTCATCCTAAATCAAGTAAAAATTAAAATGGGATTTATACGGTTGAGAAATAATGACGGAAATTGTAATAATTTCACTGTATCAGAAGTAAAATGGTCTCTTCTTAATTAATATAATTAAACTAATTTACATTTAATATTCTTTGCGAAGGTAGAAGTGGACTTTTAGTCCAATGAATATTACCCCAGTTTTTTCATTATTATCACTTTGAATAGATGATAATGAATGACAACCTGTACTACAATACTTACCAATAATAACTGTTATTTTATAAAAAATAAATGAAATAATGCAATCTTAAAAATTTTAATTTCAACTAAATTTTTCCAATTATATATCTGCAACTGATCGTAATTTTTCTCCCTGATACCGTATAATAAATATTTTGTCTCTATGTTATAACAGAATTTTTAAAAATTAAATTTTGGAACAAGCAAGAGGAAATTCATCGGTTGAAATTCCTATGTCAACGGCACATATATAGCTTATAATCAAATTCTATTGCAACAAATAAACTTCAGGAAAATATATTTCGAATTTAAATATTCTTCAAAGCTTAATTAAAAGATTTCCAAACTACTGATGCATGAAATCATTTATAATAATTACGAAAATAAATTTTCATTTTTTCTTAAATTTTGAAAAAGCAAAAAAAACAAAAAAAAATACATGCAAATAAATTAAATTCTTTAAACTAATCATTGATATTGATTATTGTGATAATATATCGCTAATCGAAAATGACAAACCAGTATAAAATGGTGGACATTTGCATTCGTAACCTTCTTCACGATCTATGCAACTGCCACCGTTCATGCAAGCACTTCCCGAACAGTCATCTATGTTCACTTCACAATGTCGTCCAGTAAAACCTGATATATTTACTTGTTTATTTTCTTTTTCCTTAAAAAATATGTAACACTAAAATTATCAATCGATAACTTTTAATCACTGTTTTAAGCAAACTTTGATGATAGAATTATATAAAAAATTAAGGTGAAATATGCACGCAATGAAGTATGAGAGTAATAATAAAAAGAGAGAAGCAATAAAATGAAGAATTTGACTAAAATTAACAATTTTATTTTTAAATTTTTAAAATGCTACTTCATGCAAGAAATCATTTGATTTGAAAATTTTTTCTCAAAAATTTCCATTTACTGATGAAGGTTTTTAATTGTATTAATGTTGCACAAATTATAGTCTAATTTTTTTTAAATCTTAAATAGTTAAATTCCGTTTTGTTTTATTCATAAAATTCTTCATCCATTCTTTTTTCAATTATTATTTCGTTGTCAAAAAAATGTGCAAATTGTATATCATTTTCTCTGGAATAATTTAGTAAGCTTTTGGAAAAAAGATTACACTATTTTCTATCAAATTTCATTTTATAAAATATAAATCAAAAAAAAGAAGTCATAAAAATAGGATGAAAAGGAAAATGAGAAAAAATAATAATTTATTATCGTACTGCGACAAAATAGTGTAAAATAATCATTCTTCACTAATTAATTTCAGTTTTAGATAGTTCACTTTTCAAAAAATAAAAATGCAAAAATATTGTTTTCCGCGATGATCACATTTTTTTGTCCTGCCGTAATTTAAATTCAAATCACTTATCGACGTGGAATGTACGGATCAAAAGTAATAGTATATACCTGGACGACATTCACATGAATAATACTTATCACGATACGTATAACATTTGGCGTTATTGTGACACGGTGACGTGGAACACGGATCAACGTTAAATGAGAATATTTCACAGTTACGACCGGTAAAATCATTTGGACATTCGCATCGATATGAACCAAACTGCAACATATTATTGTTGAATAGCGTTAATTGCTTAATTTTCTTTACTTTTTGAAAGATAAAGAAAAAAAAAACATTCTAAAACTTAATGCGTAATAAATTTTTTTCAGATCTTTCACACAAAATTTGAACATTTTGCATATTTTCGGACGTTTTGAAATTGCTAAAAAAATACTAAAAAATAGTAAATAACGAATTCTTTTGAAATATTTTATTCAAAATTTGGAATACCTTAGCACATTTTTTTCTTTGCATGATTTGAAATGAAGAATCGATAAATAATGAGCTTTTGAATATTTCTGCATTTTTTTTGCAATTTAAAATAATGAATTATGACTTATGTCAAGTAGGAATATATTAAATTACTTAATATTTGAATAATTCACTTTTATGCTTATCCTAAAGATATGCATTATCTTACTGAAGTCTTATTTTACATATACCTCATTGATGCATTTACCGCGGAGACACGGGTTCGAATGGCATTCGTTCACGTCCAATTCGCATTTGTTACCGTGAAAACCTTCCGGACATTCACAACGATAACCTCCGGTTGTTGATATACATACACCATTATTTTTGCATGGATTACTTTCGCAGTAATTTCGTTCATCACATCGTTCACCTGAAAAAAAAAAGAACATGATTATCTGCATTCAGATGTTTTGATTTTTCTAATTTCCTGTCTTGTTCTTCGGCAGTAAATTGTAATTCATATTTTTGAATGTTAAAAAAAGATTATTTTGATTCATTAAATATTATCGCTTAAATTTCTTAATTAGAATTTCTTAAATAAATTTCTCAGTAAAAGTTAAATTTCTTATCTTCGACGTTTTTAATGTAGTGATGCAAATTGTTTCTGATAAGTTCAAATTCAAATTATAACTTTTTTTATATATTTTTGATTTTTTTTGGTGCCTTTTTCAAGAAAATATTACTATATTTAAGAAGATAATCAGAAAATGACAAAAAATAAATATGAAATTATTCGAGCAATTCATTCCTTAAAATCTCCGATCGATCCGATACGATATAATGAACGGCGGCATTGCATTTACCAATTGCTCTTTAGTAGATGATTGAAAGGATTTCTAATCTGATCTAATTCTGATTACACATATTCTTACTGTAACATACCATTTAATCATCCTTTCTCTTAGCTTTTCATTTAAAATATTGAATTTAAAAAAAAATTGATTTCAAATGAAGCGATATATAAAACAAATGTTTTGCCTACGTATTGGCTATTTGTTATTTAACCGATTAAAATGAATATGCACTACCACCATCGAATTCGGTGATATCTTCTAATCCATCCGATCCCCTTTCATTTTTCATTTGATAAATTTATCGAAGTGCAATCCAAATTAAATTATTCAATCTTTTTACAAATTACTAATATTTATTCATAAGTAATGATTTGATGGAGGAAGAAAGGAAAATGGAATCTATAAAATTAATAATTCAATTAAACTGCATATGATCTGAAATTAAATCATGGCAAAGGCGAAGAATACAATGATAATGATAGTAAGAGCTCAGTTGAAATTCATTTTTTTTAAATGATTACTTGTATATTTGACTATTTTAGCTGTCACTAGCAGTACAAGAAAAGCTTATATTTTTCATTGTTTTCAAATATTTGGAAACACAATAATGCTCTGAAACTTTTAAACCACAATAACAATATCAATTACTTTTTAGATTTTGATTAATTTAAATTTTACATGTTTTAAAATTTGATAAAATTAAGCAAATTCAAATTTCAAAGTTTATTACTAATGTATTGTTTTATTTCTCATTCATTTTTTCTTCTCAAACTTTACCTTAGTTTTTTGATTAAAAAGTGCTATTCAAACTAATTATCATTTTTAAATTCTAATCCTTTTTCTTTTTGCATTAATTATGTAATAGAAATGCAAGAAATTTTTTTTTCTATTTTGTGGCAGTGAAAATAAAAAATTGAATGATAATAAATATCAGTAAGACATTTGATTATTCATTACAAATAATCAAAAAACGTTTATTTTACACCATCCCTGGAGAGAGAGACACACACATCCTTTCTCTCACTCACCCTTTCCTTCTCTCTCTCCCTTTCCACTTCCTATCATCTCAGTGTTTCCTCTTTATATTTTATTTTTTTTCCAAGTTTTTTTTTTCAACTGATACGATAATAGCGATGATTACAACATGCAAACATGCAAAGCATTGCTATCAGCAAAAGCGAAAGCATTGCTTTCAACTTTCCACCTACCCATCCAATAATCAATCTATTCATTCATTCAGTCAATCATTTATTCGTTCAGTCAATCATTTATTCGTTCATTCATTCAATCGATCAGTCAATCAATTAATCAGTCAGTCATTCATTCATTCCATCATTCTATTATTATACCATTAACTGGAACTGATTAATAGTTTCAAAATTTTGTAATTATTGATATAAATGAAAGTTTTTCTAATAATTGTTATTTAATTTCATCTAATTAATTGATTATGTACCACATATAGGTAATATTAATAATAATATGAAGTAATAATGTTTTTGAAGATACCGCTTTTTTGCAATTTTTTTTTTCCATTAATTAATGGATTGAAAAAAGTATTATACAATGTGATAATGAACTATCAAATTAATAGAAGTTTCGCATAATTGGTAAACAGAATAGGAAAATTGCCATTTTAAAATAAGCAAATAGGAAGGAATAATTTGCATGACACTGTTTTAATTGATCAATTATTTGATGATTGAAGTTGCCGGGAAGATTTAAATATACTCATATCCCGAAATTATTGCATCATTTACCAACCAAAAATATATGTCGTGAATAAATGAATGGTAAATATTTAATATCAGTTCAAGAATTACTGCTTTCAACCATTTTCATACTTAACAATTTTATTTTATGAAGTTGAAGAACGGAGGAGGAACCCATCTGAAAACTTCTGAATTGGCGTATAATTTTGAAGTTGAATCGTTTTCAATTAGATGAAATTCATTTGATCAGAAAAAAATATTTTGTAATAAAAAAACTACCCAATTTTCCTTTATCCTTTATCAATAGCTATACGACGAAATGACCATTGAATCGGATGAGAGATTCGGACATTATATGAATAACAGACAGTTAGGGGTATAAACAGTGTAATAGGAAAAAGAAGAGAGAGAGAGAGAGAAGAAAAGGGGGAGGATACTAAAAAAGAAAGAAATTCTTGAACGGATGGAATGAATTTATCTTAAACCGAAGATTCTTCCGGAATACGCTTTTCTTCTTTCCCTCCCCATTTCTGCTATATTTGCCGATATGGCTTCTTTATAATTAGTAGCAATTAATGCACATAATTCCTTCTTTTTCCTCTCACTTTAATTGGAAAAAAAATTTTTTTAAATGGCCCGAAAATGAGAAGAAATAATCCGACAATTTTATTGGTGTTAATTTGAATTTAATTGAAGGGAAAAAAAATTTTTTTTTTGTTATAGTTTATTTCAAAGTTATTGCCGCATTTTAGGTAAATAATCTTCAAAAGGAACGTAAAGAAGGAAAAGAGAGAGAGAGAGAGAGAGAGAGAGAGATGAAGCAAACAGAAAAGATTTTCATTCGTTCCATTGTTGACATTTCACACAGCTAGTCGGCGTAAAATGAAAATAAATGAATGGAAAATGGAATGATAATCCATCTCCCATCGCAATGTGCATTTGTTAAAGAACGAAGATGAATTAATTTTGAAATTTAATGATTTTCCGAAATTTCAAAAATATTTTAAAGTTTTATTTGATCCATCCGTTAATTACGAAAATTATTGATGCATTAATTGGTCAAAATAATTATAACATTAACTAACTGGTCAGTTAGATCTTTTTGGCTTCATTAAAATAAAACTCTCACGGGAAGTATTTTAATTAGTTCTAATGCTATCTATTATTTCTGCACAATATACTATATGTATGATTAATTTATTAATTGTTTACTTGGCAATTTTTATTTAGGCCTAATAAAAAATTAGATAGCAAGCCTAACGAATAATAGTGATTGCAAGATACGTAAAAAATACAACACAATTGTAAACAAATTATCACTTAACAATGATAGTTTCATACTTAACTTTTTTGTATCAAAATTTTCTATCATTTAATTAATGCGACTAGAATACAGTAAGCTATGTGAAATAAACATCAAATCAATGCTATTCGTTAAAAAAGAAAGGAACTAATGAAATATTTGCCATCCAAATTAAAGTTTCAAAAAGTTATAAGAAGCAAACATTTATTCCTTCATTCAGTATACCGCAAAGATGAGAAATAGAAAATTTCATGAATGATATCGTATAATTTTGAAGAATATATCCCCCGTAGGTTGTCTACAATTGAAAGAAGCAAATAATAAACGAAATTATTGTTATTGTTGTTTGATTTTTTAGGGAAATAATTTCCAGGCAAATAAGATGAGAAAACATATGTTTGGTAAGAATTAATCGAAAACATTTAAAGTGAGACAGAAAAGAAAAAATGAAAAGGTGAGAATTCTACCGTATGCTCTAACTTTAGCAGCTACCAAAAATGACCCCCTATTGGTGTAATCGAGGTGTGAATCACATCGGGAAGATTTGGGAAATTTACTCTTCATGGAATATACCATATCTTTTGTGGTGTAACATTAGAATAGGTAAATGTAAGCCGACAAATTATTTCTGAACAGTTTTTCCCCTTACTTTTCAATTTCCGATTCTTTTCAAATAAAGAATACGTCATGCTAGTGTACATGTATGTTATATAAAATTTACTTGAAAAGTTTTTAACAAAAAAGAAAAAAAGAAAATAACCTGTAAATCCGATTTGACATTCACACCGAAATGTATCCAATGATTTGATTAGAATACATCGACCATGAACACACGGCATTTCATCACATTTGCTTGGCTGTCGATGCTCACAAAGTGTTCCGTTAAAACCTGAAAAAAAAAAATAAAACATTTTTTGATATTTTATATTCATTAACAATTTATCTCTTTTATTTCTCTTCGAAAAGATTTTTCAGAAATGGTTTACGATTTAGAGATAATTGTTTTGTTTTTTTTTCAAGAATTTATTGATATTTTTTGAATTTTGGAATGCCAATCTTTCGCTTTAAATTAATGAATTATCGCTTTCAGAAAGTTGTCTTCTATGCTATTCAAACTATTTAAGAGCACTTGTCCTATACTTTTCTACCCTGAATTCCTCGATCTTGTCCTAACTTTTATCCATTTCAAGAGTTTTTTCAATCTTATCCATACTGGATTTCTCGATTTTCTCGTCTTATTCGCCTCGGATTGCTCGATTTTTCTATCCTATCCATTCCGACTATCTCTTCTATTTTTCTTTCTTGTCAGTTTTGGATTTTTCTCTTTTACCCATTTCATACTGCTTCATTTTTCCCTATCCTTACCATCCGCTATTCCTCAATCTTCTATTTCCGGAATAATATTTTAACTTCTTTTCTTCTCTCTCTCGTTCCCTGTTCAAAATATTTTCTTTTTTTTCGGAAGAATATGAAGCAAAAATTGCTTTAAAAAATGCTTCCCTCTTTATTTCAACATACACACATACACACACACAATATGCATATAGTAAATATCTCATCTTTGGTGGCATTTTCTATAGAAATGCAAATTGATCACTTACAATCTCCTTCTCCCTTTTTTTCAACGGAGCGATTTTGTCCGTTCCATCTTTCCACCCTCCCCCGCACCCCCCGCACACAGCAGCACCTTTTTCGCTTTTCCCTCTGTTTCCTCTCCGTGAAGCCTTTGAAATCCCTCTTGCATAAATGTACAGCTTTTCAAGCTTTTTAAGCAGCATTCCATCAAAGAAAGATTACTGATTGATTGATCGGGTTTAATTATTTGACAGAGGGTCATGCATTCATTCCTTTTCCTCTGACCGCTTCTCTCGACTTTCAGAGTTATTTGATAAAGTTCTTAGTTTTCTAATTTTTCGATTACATAATCAATTTAACCCTAAAATAAATATCACATTTCCGTCAAAATGAAGCAACTTCTGATATCTTCGAGAGTGATACGCAGAAATGAATCTTCTCGCAGTTTCAAATATTTCTGCTTGTTATTTGGAAACACAATGGGATTTCTTTGAAATTTTAATAATTTTCATAAATTACAAAAGAAAAAATTTCCCAAAATTTCTTGAAACTAGTTAGCTTTTCTTTGAATTTCAAAAATTTACCACATTATTGACCATTTCCTAACGTTCTCTTTTTTGCTTATCTGTATAGTTGAATAGGAAAGAGACTAAATATTCTTTATATTCTTTAATGTCAGACTGCATATTTCATTTAAAATTTAAATATCGTAAACAAATTTAACTCGAAATAAGAACAATTCGAAATGTCACCAAAATAATAAATGCTTTAAATTCTAATTTTAAAATTTCAATGAAATCCATTTATTGTTGCATTCCTCTCTCCCCCATCTTTTTTTCTTCAAAAAAAAATTTCCCCAAATCTTTTTGAAAATTTTAACAAAGAAATGAAATGTATCATGAAGACAGTATAGATAGGGTTATTATTGTTTCTTTTTTTTCTCTTTTCTCCCTGTCTCTCTGCCTCTCTCCCTCTTTTTTCGTCCTTTTTCATGAACAGAACTTTTCTTTTGCTTTTATTTTTCGCTTTTTTTTCCTCCTTTTTTTGCGGTTACATAAAAAGAAAATGATGAAAAGATGACAAAATCGCATCAAGAAGAGAGAGAGAGAGAGAGAAAAAAAACCGAAAATTGAAAAGACGGGCGAACGAATGAGAGATAATTTTCATTTTTCAATATTTTGTACTCATTATTGTTACTGTTATTATTATCGTTGTGATAATTATTTACCTTCGTTATCATTGTTTCATATATTAATATTGCTATCAATGATTCGTTGTTATCATTCGTAGCAAATAAAACAATAATAACGACAATTTGAATAGAAAAAAAGAGGAAAGAAAGCATGTACGATTTTAATGATATTCAAATGAGTGAGATGAAAAAAATTGTTGGTAGAAGTTTTACGAAGTACATTGACACAAAGGCGGAAAAGGACAAACGACATGAGAGAAGAGATCGATGACGATAATCCATAGAAGAAGAAAGAATGAAATGAAATGAATTAAGGATGAATTCACTCCTTCTTCTTCTAATTCATTTCTTACCTCCCCGTAATGCAAAAATCGTCAAGGACAATGAGTTTTGACAATCATAATGAATAATAATACATTTATAATGTTCTTCTGATCTTTTTCATATTTTATAGTTTCAATGTTTCACCCACCCTCCTAATAAAATACCTTTTTCATTAAGAAAAGACAAAAAAAAAACGTTCCTTTTTTATTACAAAGAAAAAAAGAAATAAGGCAGTAATAATATTTAAATGATATACATACTAAAGAAATTCAAAATGGAAATATATTTGTGTCATCAAAGAGGACCGATATTGAAGGTAATCATGAATTCAATGTCATTAAAATTTATAATGCTTACCAAAGTTTACCATCAACTTTTTTTTCTGATTCTGCTTTTTTTTCTTTCCTATTTGCTATGAATTACACGAAAGAAATTTGTTGATTATTTCTCATGAAAGTAATATTGCGGTATATTTCGGGAAAAGGCGGCAATATCGGGATATTCGGCAATGTCAGGGATATTTTCGCATAAATCAATAATATGATAGTATATGATCTCATAGAAATCAAACAAGATAAATTATTTAATAAAATTAAAATATCTGAAACTAGGATGTAGTAAAGTTTATATGATAATCAACAATTTGAACTTTCACCCGTTCCCTCTTCCTCAACGGGAAGGTAGAATAAAACTATCTATTCTCTGGACGTACTAGATTAAGATTTCGACAGATTGCTTCTGGAATTTGAATAGTTGATGAATGAGATATTACTAAATAAGCTATCTATGAAATTTAAAAAATCATAAATATCTGAAATGAAAAATTATTCGAAAAAATTTGGGGATATAGAAGAAATTGAATTCAACTCACAATTTATTGAATAACATAATCAAGTAAACGTGTTTTTCTATCAAAAAAAAATTTTTCTTAATAAGTTATAAGCTAAACAACCGCTGAGAAAATTTGAATTCGAAATTTTTTAACTGAAAAGACCTAATTTAAAGAATTCGAACAATGCAAAAGAAAAAAAAAGGAAATACTAATAAATGGAAATGGAATCAATAAGGAAATTTCGAAAATACAATAAATGAATAATATTATCGTCCATTTCTTTTTTTTCTTGCGGATACCAAAGAAACTTAAGAACTCCATTATGGTACAAATAAAATTCTTAAAAAGGTTGTGAATCTGAAAGAACAGAAGCAAATGAGAGAAGAAAGAGAAAGAGAGAGAGAATTTAAGGAGTTAAAAAAGAAAAAAAACAATAATTATAGGACTTGAAAATGTGATTTTTTTGTTTTTATTAAATAATAATCATCCGGAAATTGAACTTTTCACGAAGGAGAAAGAGAGAGGGAAAATGGAAGGGTAATGATAAAGATTAGCTTTTTGTCGGTAAATCATTTGAAAAAAATACAATTTGATGTGTGAAAAGGCTTAGAGGTTATTGCGCAATAACTGATGACCCCCTTTTTTCTCTTTTTTTTTTTACTTTTTTCTTTTAATGTGTCCTTTTTAATGCTAATGCAACAAATGTGCCTTTTCTATTTTCGGCACTTTTTTTTACCCAAAAATATTAAACTTATTAATGATTATAAGAGATAAAATATAATTCCTTTTTTCGTGTAACTTAGTATTTCATCTATTTCTATTTCCATTTCTTTTTTATGTTACATAGACAAAATGGCTTATTGTTGATTACTCTCACTTTATCTGACTAAAAAAAAATGACGAAACAATAAAGGATGTTTAATAGTTCAATGAAGAACAAATAACAATAGATCTATCTTTTTTTCTCTCTCTTTTCTCTCGCAAGCATGGAAAAGGAATAGGTAAATATTTTGAAAATTATTATCTTACCGATATAAAAAATAATATACATTATTATATCGGGAAAAGATTAGAGATAGGAAATGTACGATCATTTGCTTATATGATTGAATTGAAGAATGATATTTGAGGCTAAAAAAAATGCTGACTTTTTAAGAAAAAATTTCACGATTAAACAATTTTTAAAGCAATCAAGAAACAAGACAGGATAAAGTGATTGGAAAAAGAAAAAAAAATAAAAGAAGTATGAGTGAAATAATTGGCTAAACGAGTAAATAATGAAAATTGAAAATTTGAAATAAGGAAATGAAATTCTCAAACTGTTGTTACAACTATGAATTCATAGTCTTTCCTTCCCGTCCGCTTCATTTACACCTTTTCTTTAAATAAAAAAAGAAATAAAAAATTTTTTTTAAATAAAAAAAGATCCATTATGAAAGAAAAAGGAAATTTCAAACAAATATGACAACAACGATAACAGCAACAGTAAAGTTTATTAAATTTATGCATAAACTATGCATAATTTCTATCAGTATTTAACAATAATAAGTTAATCTTTATCGATGTCAATTTTTATCAACGTTTTGTCAAACAGCGATCGGTCAAGTTAATTTTTATCGAAATTAGAAATGATAATCAAATCATACCAATGGGACAAACACATATCGAAAGTGATCCTTTTCGAAGACATTCGCCACCATTCAAGCAATCACAATGCTCTTCACATCGATCACCCATATAACCGCTTGTACATCTGCAAACAACCAAACAAACAAATTTTGTTTACGGTTAAAAATTACTGACTTAAGATGGCATATTATTGAAATTTACTCTTAACGTATTGTTATTTCTTATCACTGATATTTATTATTAATTAACATCATCCTATTCTTGCAATCAAATTGTTCGAAAATTTTCAAAGTGATAAATATATTTTTATTGTTATTATTGGAAATGAATTTCTGTTGTTTATCTGTTTCTCTCCTGTAATTCAATTACTGTATGATCGTTTACTCTCTAACTGATGTTTTTTAATTTTACAGTGTGTCTTAAAAAAAAAAAAAAAACGCGAACTAGACATCTTTACATATAATATTTTTCTCCGATGTACTTCGATAACAGCTAATCCTTTTTTTATTCGTAATTTCAAAAATTTCATCCAAATAATTTTAGGACGAATGTTAAATTTGTGGAACCTTTTTTTCAAAATCTTCTACCATATATATATTTAAGATCAACTTGATTTATAGGAATTATCCCAATTATGAACTACAACATGAATCGTTTCTTCAATTCTTTTTTTCTTTTAAATTTATTAATTTTTAAATTTTTTTTAAATTTATGAATTGTTTCTTCATTATCCAAAGCATGGGTAACAAACATCTTCGAGCAAAAAAAGAGAGTATCCACAAACAATAATCCCCCGTAAACTTTGGAAAATATTTGGGACGGGAAAAATCATTGCTTGATCTGGTGGGAATGATGATCGAATTTTATCAAGGATAAAAATCTTTCACCAGATGACCGACGACATAATATGATGACACGGCTGTATACCAATTGTGTAATACCGTCATTATGCAATCACATGAGGAGCATGCATAAACAATATGATCGATAGTTATCCGTACTTATAAGTTAGGCAAATAATGCTCAGATAGATAATTCTATTCAAAAATAATTATCCGCCAAAGATTATAACTAATTCAAAAATTCATTAACTAAAGATTAGAGAAAGCAAAAAGGTGTGAATTGAATAAATAAATAAACTTTTCGATAATGTAAACAACTTTAATGCTCATATAATGCGTTGTAAGATGACCTGACCTATCTACGATGGTATGATCTGGTTATGATCTGAATGACAATGATCTGATGAATAAATTATCATCAAACATGTGTTTCAGCTAGTAAACATATTAAATATGTATGAAATTAAGTGATGAATGATATTTTAAAAAAAGATTAAATTAACAGAAATTTTTATTCGCCAACAAAAACAAGCTTTTTTTGCTATTTTTTATTTTTCTTAATTCACAACAAACATACCACGGGTATGTCACGTCTACACATACTTAACGCACTCACGCTCACGTATACTCGCACTCGAAGGATGTGTAAATAATTTTTGAAAAAATAAATTGTAATGAGGTGAACTTCTTGTAAAGCTGTCGCCCTCATTGATTAATGTGATTTAGCAGTTTGGGAAAGAACTATTTCTTCGCATTTAAAAATTTGAATTTTTCAAAAGTTAAAAATCCATTTGATTGATTACTACCAGATTTAATTAGTAAAGAATTAACGTTAACAGAGAAAATAAATTAGAGAAAATTAATTAAGCCTAAAACTTTATCGTAAAAAATGTTTAGAATTAATTCAGTAAAATTTCTTTAAATACAGTGAATGCCCTTTCTTCTCAAAAAAAATAAAGTTAATTTTTTTATTTGGGAAAAATCTTCTCCAAAATTTAGCAGATATTTAAAAATGTTTTCATATTTCTTATTAATTCAAAAATTGCTATGGATAGAATTGAATTTCTTTCTATCTTTTTCTTTCTTTCTCTCTTTCCTTGGATATTCATATAATAAAGCAATAATTAAGCGCCAAATGAAAAATTCTAAATCTTTAAAAATTCCAAATAACACGATGATATTTGTTGCAATTCATTTAACATAAAGCTATCATTCTATCTGTTTGATCAATTGCATTTTCCACAACAAATTTCATCAACACTTCAACGAAGGTGATAGTTTCGTCATCGGTTTTATTTTGTTGATATTTTCGAAATGAAATAGAAATGGAGGATAAAATGCGGAGAAGAATGATGAAAAAGATTAGTTGATTTGGTTAGAAGAAGGTATTGGAAAAAGTAGAAAGTTAGATCAGGAATATTGTTAAGTGACAGTAAATTATGTGACCATCAGTGACCCTCAGTGGAATAGAAAGGTCAAGGTATAGCAAGAGCTTAGTGCTAAAGTTATGCACTAGTTAATAATAGTCATAATATTATTTGATTAAAATTCTTTAATTCAAATAAAATAAGAAATAATATAAGATGAAATGAAATGAAATTTTGACTAATTAAATAAAATAATACAGCACTTTAGAATGAAATTAATAATGCTTTATATAAAATGATTTTAATTGACCAAGTCATATTTGAATTTATCCAATTTTATCCTTTTTTGTCATGTTATTCCATGAAAATTAATATAATGAAAATTATTGTACAATAAAAATTTGAAAAAGAAAAAACAAGCTAAAAATAAAAATGAACTAAAAAAATTCGCCAATCAGAGCAAATATCAATAATTTATGCATATAATTAATTCCTCTCCTACATTGCTTTTTACAGTAACAACTCTGATGTTAAAAATACATCATTTCTATGATTAGTCTGGCAATATTTGAATTAAATAAATTATTAGCTAAGCAAAAAATTCTTTCAAAAACTACATTCCATAATAAATCAAAATCAATTATTAGCGATTAACATTATCCATTTGATAATTTAATAAGTTCGAAATTCTATAGTAATGATAATTTTATCAGTGTAAATTTAAACATTTATTAGCTACATATGTAATAATAGGATAATCAATCATTATCATCTCATTTACATTGATAATAAAAGTATGAGTAACGGTAGAATTAACATGTCATCTTCATTTATGATAAGTGTATGAATATATGCTAATTAATAGTTTTATAATTAATGACCTTCACGGAGAGGGTAACATGAATTAAAATCTCACCAGTAAAGAAAGAAGACAGAGAAAGAAGAAAACTTCACTGAGATTACAATCATTGTAATAGGCCATTATTGCGGTCAGTAAGTTAAGGGAAAGTAAGGCGGGGTAGGGAAAGCGGGGGGAGAAAAATGCCCCCTATTGGTTGCATGCAATGAATCGCCTAAAATGTTATCACATATAAACAGACAAGTTTTACATTTGAGTGACAAGGACGCCTCTTAACTTCTCACCACTAAATTACCTCATCTTGGGAAAATATCCACCGCTGTTTCTTTCCTTGTGCCTTTACTCTTCATAGCATTTACTCGAAATTGTTCATTTAATTTAAATTTTATTGTTTGAGGAGTCCAAAAAATAAAAAGTTAAAGTAAAAAAAAAACCACTACAATAGTGAATTTTTCAAAATTTCGATCTCATTCTTATAAAAAGTTAGCTAATTATAGAGAACATTTACAGTGCGAGAGAGAAAAAAAATTTTTGATTTATAAAGTTTATTAAATATTTGCAAAACTTACATGCATTTATGAACATTTGGTGAAATTTGCATACAATATCCACCATTACGACAAGATGCTGCATTACATCGACCTAAAAATTAAGAAATTAGAAAGAAAATTAATTCAAGTTTAATATTTATAAGTAAGTAATTTATTTGGAACAAATCTAAAAGTCAAAAAATGAAAAAATCATTATGTTTTTTGTCTGTTTCAATTTTTAAATGAATCATAATTTTCAAATTTCTAAAATATCATTTTTTTTTTGTTTATATCTTTATTATTTTTTTCATAGTTTTTTACATTAATAAAGAATAGAGAATACATACACATACTTTCTGCATAAATTTGATAAAAACATAAATTAAGATCAAAGTCTTAATAACTAAATGCCAATCGTTGATTATTTAATTCATTTGCAACCATAATCATAATCATGCAAATTTTCAACTGATGCAAATAAACTAATAAATTTTTTTGAAAGTGAAAAATTTTCATAAATAATTTTAGCAGCACTTAAGTAGAAAATGATGAAGTGATGATGATATGTTTACATATCAAGAAAAGAGGATAATTAGCATCATAAATGATATGAATGATTTAGAGACGGAAGATGAAATTTGATGATAAAGAGATTTGGAATGATACTAAGAAGAAAGCTTTTGACTGCTTTCCTTAGCAATTACCATTTAATCATTCAACAAATTGATTTCATTCCTCTGACCTTATAAACTATAATTGAAAAGAATTTCGATTTTACTTTTCTTTTGTGTTGTCTTTATTGATTAATGCAACCTCTATTTCTTTTTTCATTTTCTTTATAATTTATTATTTAAAATGATATTTTATTTCATTTGTTCACAAATTTTGGCTTCGTATTTTACAAGTACAATCTTTGTCATATATGATATTGATTAAAAAGATTTTAGTTAATTTTTAACTTTAACTATCAGGTAATCGTCAAAGTAATAAACAAGTTCAGTGACCAACTTCTGGAATATAAAAAATTAGAGAAAAAAGTAGATTTTAAATAATAAATAAGAATAATAAATCGAAGAAAAAACCGTAAAACTAACCGGTTAAAATAGCAGCATCGATTTCAATCCGGAAATTTACAATGATAGTAATAGCTGCTATAATAAACAGCAATCGCATTTTAAAAGACGTTTCGATCGTCCTTTCAAATTTTCCTTCTTTCTTTTTTCTTTTTCCTTTTTTATTAATAACTATGCCAGAAATGAATATCTAAATGTATGGTGATAGTAATGGAAAAATTAAATACTCAATCCAAGAACGGTGCTATATATATCACTGAATATTATTGTAAGTAGTAATTGTCGTTTTTACAGTTATTGTTAGCGTCAATTGAGCATTATTCACGAAAGAAAGAAAATTAATGTCAACACAGACAAATAACCGTTCTCCTGCAAAAAATTAATAGCACTTATTAAATTGAATTCTCATTTGCGAACACAAATAAAGCATACAAATACATAATATTAATGATAAATGAAACGGACTAAAATATCTACAACATATATATCTGTTGCTATCGAAATATTAATGCAAATTTTTTTCATCCGGAATTTTTTCAACATTTCGATTTCTGCTAACAAATAGTATTTTGAAATAAATAATAACAAATAGTATTTAAAAATTTTGAAATATAAAAAAAAAATTTTGAAAAAAAAATAGCTAACCATTTGCATTAAATGAATAATTTTTCATATAATTAGTAATTCCATCATAATTGGATATTAATAACATGAAGGAATGATATTGAATGGATAAATGTGAGAACAAAATCGAAATGATAGCAAATTTAGGTGAAAAAAAAATGGTAGGTAAAAATATAAGAGGAAAAACAGGTATGTATGCCATCTACCAACCATTTAAGGATAGATAAGATGGATTGTATTCCAAGAATATGTCTGTCTAAGAGTGTGTGTGTGTGTGTGTGTGTGTGTGTGTGTGTGTGTGTGTGTGTGTGTGTGTCAAATAATGTGCGAGTAAACTGCATTTTTGCAAGAGGAATAGAGCAAGCAACATGCAGCAAAAAGAACATCGAATAGGAAGGAGAGAACAGCATCGCAGATGGATGAATGGATGGATGGGAGATGACAACGGACGCGAGGGGTTGGTCTTCGGCGGGGTTGAAAGACCGCCCCGTGAACTGAAAGGCGAATAAATAAATCATCGCTTCGGTATAGTTGACTTTTACGTTGTTATTTTTGTTAGTTGTATTTGTAAAATTTTTTTTTCAAAAAAAAAACGAAGAAAAAAGAAAGAAGAAATCAAAAAAAAAAAGTTGAAATTGCATCGAAATAGCTTATTTTCTTGCATTGTTAAATTTGATCGTTTAGTTTGTTAGAATTGAAATTTTTTTTAAAATAATTTATTGAATTTTATTGATTGGTTTGCTAAATTTGACCGACCGATTTGCATTAATCATTTTACTGTACTGAAAAAGAAATATAAATGCTTGAATTAAAAAAAAAAAACAAAATTGGAACTATACTATCGGTCATTGTGATGAGATCAACTATCAGTAGTGAGTTTAAATATATATCTCAAAATGACAAGATCAACATCATTTTTTGATAATAATAATAATGACAATGAGTACCGGAATGATTCCGGAAAATGAATGAAGGATAAGTTTTTACTTTAGGATTTGTATTAACGTTGTAAGAGATTCATTTTCAGTTTTTATGACTGTTTTGAAAGAATTTCATTCATCTCGCCAATTTGAGACGATTGAACATCGTATCCGACTTTTATAAAAATAAATAATATCTTTGAAAATTTTTTGATAAGGACTTCAGGTGCTATTTAGCAAATAGCTATTGTTTATTTGAATCGAAAGTTGGAAATTTTGATAATTTCAAAAAGTTCAATTCTAAAGTAACAATTGTGTTGTATCAACAAAATTGAAATGTGTTCATTTATAGTAAGTTATTTGCAATCAATCACTGCCAAGAATTAACAGATACGAAAAATTGATTCACTTATCATTGCTAAATAGTATTTATTAATTAGAAATATTGGGACTAAAGTTCTTTTTATCTATTTTTTTCTACCAATTCTAAAACTTTTTCTTTTTTCGCAAAAAATTATATGAAAGTTTTGCAGAAACCGCAGGGTTTCTTTTTTCATTGAACGGTTCCTCACAAAAAATGTCAAGAACCATAAACTTTCTTTTGTTTCTTAAGCAAAAAATGCATCAAAATGCTTGGAAAGTACAACTTTTAAAAAGTTTGATAAATTAACGGAACATTGAATGAGTCAAAAAGAATAGAAATTGGAATATAACTTTCAGAGAGAAACTGCCAAAGATTTTTTAGAATGAACAAAAATGTATCACAAATTTTAGCAACTTTATTAATAATCTATGCTAATCATCTAATTATTAAATAAGACAAGTTAAAGAATTATTAGACCTAAAATATAAATTTGAAATAGAAATTAGGAATTGAAGTAGAGGAATGGAATTTGACAACAACTTTCGTGGGATGTTGATAGTTTAACATTTTGTAAGTAATAATATTAGTGATGGATCGGCGCCATCCCGTGGAATTCTTAATGAGCCACTGCCAATTATTGCATCATCAACTTTGGAGAATTACTGAAATGATGGGAGCGAAAGTTAAATAAATGAAGTAAAGATAAAGATCCTAAAAATTTGGAATTAAAACGGAAAAGATAATTTTTTGTGATCTCTGAGAATATTACCTTAATTAATGAAAAAATTTATATTTCGAAAGTTTTTTTCCATCAAACCATATTGTAGGTCAGCTATACCTATGATAAATTAACCGTTTAAAAATAATTTTTAATAGTCTTAGCAAAATAACAAAAGTTGATATTTTTTCATAGTGAAGTTTTAAATTTGAATTAGTAAAACCGAGGGATGAACTGTCGTACAATATCTACTAGTGCCAGCGGTTAATATTGTAAAGTAAGATTGGTGAAAAATATGAATTCGAAAAAGAAAAAAGAAAGAGATTACAGTATTAGTTACCAAAGCAGTTTCATTTCAACTATTTCTCCCACGTTTTCCGATTTCTTTGAATTGAAGTTAAAATTACAAAATGATATACTAATTCTGAATAAATTCATTTAATTGTTTAAAATTTTTTCATACAAAATTTAATTATTACAGTTGACGTCGTTTAACAGTTTTTTCCTTTTTTTTTTATTTTGAAAAGAAAAGAAAAAAGAATCAAATTTATTTGAAGGGAAAAATGAAAAATGGTGTCATCGATGGATGATGAGTGAGATTGATGGTGACACTAATGTTACCGTATCCCTTACATTTGTCAACTACATAACTTAGATGCATACACACACACACACACATACATACACACACACACACACATACACACACACACATACACATACACACATACACACACGCAGATAAAGCGATAAATAGAGAAAGGCATGCGATCGTACAAGTAAATGATTGAAGTGGAAATTTTAAGTTGGGATAGGTTCGTAAAATAAACAAAGGTAAGTACGACGAATGAATGAATAGGTAAGGAGAAAAAAATGAGAAGGAAGAAGAGGAGAAATAGGAGGAAGAGGGAGGAAAAGAGGATGGATAAACGATAACAATAACAATATTGAGCCCCCCGCTGAACAAATGAGTGGAACAGCATGAGGTAATTTCACCACTCACCCAATTAATTATGGTAATTTGCTACAATAAAATAGTCGGAATATAAGTTTCTTTGTACACTTGTTGATTTCCGGTAACAGGGGAAATATCACTGTATCGGGAAGGATAATATGTTAAGGATGAATCGGAAAGTTAAAACGGATAGATATAATCTCTTCAATATATCTACTTTCTCCTTCTATCCCTCCAACAACAACTTCAAAGGATTATCTCAACTGATATGAACTATCATAACATATATAAAATAAACATAATGATGGGAAATGATTATTTGATGACTAATTGGAATGCTTCATGTGAATGATAAAGTTAACTAAAATACAGTAGTAATATTTTTTTATTTAAAATTCTATAAAGTTTAATTAAATACTGTTTAATCTAATTATTTTGACTAATTATATAAAATTATAGTGATATAAAAATTAATTCTATCACTGTAATAATCTCCATTCATCAATCAATCAAAAATTTTTAAATGAAAATGGAATGAATATTATAATTTTTTACTGATAAAAGTTAATGTGCATGCAATTTGGAAATTATAATTCAATAATATAACCGGACCACATAAAATTATACATAATATTTATCCAGTTTGTAAAACATTCGATACAACAATGTTAGTCAGTTTGATGACAGAGACAAAAATAAGTTTACAAACGACAAAATAACTTTAAAGCGAAATGGAAAATAGCATTAAAAAACAGGAAGGAAGGAGAAAACAAATAAGATGGATATTAGCATTGATAAAAATAAAATGTGAAACGATTCGATGGATTTATAGCTGTCAGTATTACGGGAAGTTTTATTTAGGATGATTGTGATTATGGCTAAAGAAAGAGGAAGAAATGATGATGATGACGATGAAAAGAGTAGAAGATGCTGAATGAATAACATTCTTTGTCTAACTTGCTTTCTAAATTTTGCCAAGAATTATTTAGTTTAATTAAATTTCCACACAGCAATGTTATCGAAATCGTATCAAGAAGTGAAAGTGATAGAAAAGGATTTTGAATAGTAACATTAGCATTCTTTGCCCATATTATTAATTTTTTCTTTATTTCAGTTAATTTCTTTAGTTTGTTTCGAAATTTTACTCGAAATTTTTGTAATATTTTATTGAAATTTCTGTGCAGTAATATTTTTCAAAATCATATCAATAGTGTGGTATTAATATGATTACATAAAATTTCCCCTTACCTAATTAAATTAATTAGAGTATTTGGCTTTTTTCTTTTTCACAGATTTTTATCAGTAGCATTGATAATAATGCTGATTGATGCAAAGCAATTCTTGTAAAAAAAAAGATTATTTCATTATCCATCTACTTATTCTTCTTGAAAAATATCAAGAAAATATATGTTACATTAGAAAAAAAATGATCCACAAGTACTCAAAAAGGATTAAATAAGTATTTAGCAAACAAGTAGCTTCAAATACAGTTTTAAATTTCACCATTAAAAGGATAAACAGTAAGCAACTATCAAAAGCATTGATATCAATTGATAAAATAAACCCGCATATTCAATTTAATTCATCACTTAAATTGCACTTTTTATTTAACTGTTTACTTTACTTTTCCTTCCTTTCTTTGTTTCTCTTTCTTTTTCACTTGCAAATATAAAATTTGACATTGAATTTGAAAATTTGTGAAAATTTTAAAAAACTTTTTAAATATGCAAAGATGGTAAAGCAGAAATAGGAAGTTAGCAACTATAAATCATTTTATTCTAGGGTTTTCAACAATAAAAAAAGGGAAAAATCAACTTTCGTTTTTCTAATTTTTTCATATATACATATATTTTTTTCGTTATACCGAAACGAATGGACGATTGAAAATGTGAAAAGCAGAAGGAAAAAATTTTATCCTCAAAAAAGGCAAAAAAAAAGGAATAAAAAGTTTAATTTTTTTTTCAACCGATTAAAAGCCGGAAAATGTTAATAATCTCACAGCATTTGCGCCACAACTGTTAATGGAACTATTATATATGAGTGAGGAAGTTGTTTGTTATTGCTTTATAACCGTAATAATATTATTGTAATAGTACGATTGGGATGTTATTTTCGCATAATAATCATTCCCATTTTTTTATCCCGCTATTGCTCGGGTAGGTATTCTTTTTAATTTTCAATCCCCGAACTTTTCCCATTCCCAAACCTCTAACCCATCACTTTTTTCAAGGCAGTTTAACTAATTTTTTTATTCGATTTTCTCAGATAAATAACAGTTGTGTATGTGTTGTATGTGTTTGCATATGGCTATGCGTGAGAATGATTGAAAATTTTTCAATAATTTTGAGTTTTTTTTTTTTCATTTCAAGTTTGAATTTAGTAGTAGTGAAATTATTTTGATTGTCAAATATTGAGTTAAATTTTGGTTTAATAAGTGTTAAACAAACAGGAAGAAATTATTAATAAACAAATCTTAAATATGCATATAAATAAATATAATTGTTAATGGTAAGATAAATTTACATTTAAAGAAAAGGGACAAGAGAATCACTGAGTAACGACGATTCTTTGAAGAAATGGAAAATGGATAGGAGATGTTTTTTTATAAACAATTATTTTATTTGTTGAATTCTAGTTAGGATATTAATCCGAGGCAAGAGATGATAGATAATAATGTTAGGGATGACAAATTATTTTTTATTTTAAAGCAGAAATTGAAAAACTAAGAAAATTATTTATATTATTTGGTAGTAATTCATTAAAATCACTCAGTTAAAAGTTTATTCAATTAAACTAAAAAATTAGTAATAAAGGATACAGTAAGATGAAATTAAAATTGGAAGTTGAAAATTATCCTTCGCCATATAACCATTTCTGTATCATACTAAAATTAGGCAGTAAAGAGAGAATAATATCCATTGATAATCTTAAATATCAATTTGTTTCTTTTTAATAAAATTTAAATATCAGAAACAAAAAAACTTTAATATTTGATTGAAACTTGTCTAAATTTAATAATATAAATTAGAATTTTGATAAAAATTTTTGCACTATTCCTGATAGGAAGATTTTTAATATTTTAATATATTATAGAAAGGAATGGATAGGAATAGATGGATAGCTATAAATTAAGCAGCATAGATCATTGGATGATATTTCTGGGATAATATCAATGTTAACAACTTTCCCAAGCAATGTCGTAATTTTGTTATTACTTAGTCGGCTTAAATTGCCTGGCAAAGTTTGAATTGTCCACTTATCGCTTGTTCATCAGACAATTAAGCGTTCGACTGTCAGAGAATGATTTATAATTTGTTCAACTTATGGGATTCTAATCCTTTAATCTTATTTTTAAAATTATGATATTATAAAGCGCAAAATATGAGAAAGAAAGAAAGGAATAAGGGTATTTTTTAAGAGACACGAGTAAATAAATTAAACGACGGCTAAACAAGCCTATTCCTGTGCAATTATTTTTAAATTATAAAATTTACGATAATTGCACTAATAATTATTATAATAATTATTGTTAGAAAAGCATAAAAATAAATTTGATATTGAAAAAAAAGTAAACATCTTAAATGGCCTAGATTTTTTTTGTTATTTTATTTGCTCTCGGAACAAATATCCCAAGTGATTTAGATTTTTATCTCTTATTTCCGGATTATTATATAACCTTATTTAATAATCATTATGCTTCATTCAGTTCTTTAATATTATTATTTTTTTTTTCAAAAAAAAAATTGATGAAAAAATTGATGTCTTTTAAAGAATTTCATTCTTTTTCTCGACAAGTATAAGTAAAGTATGGTAGAAATTGTAAGTTATACATTCATATTATTGTGTTTTATCTGATCATTTCAAATTTTGTATTTTTTTCTTAGAAAAAATATTGATTGACAAAAACAATTTAATAAAATGTTGTAGTTAGCAACTAAAACGAATGTAAAATACAATGAGCAATATCAATAAATCAAAGTTTGACGATTTAACATTACTATCTTAAATTTCATTTATTACCTTAACTTCTCATTTCATCTTATTTAATTTGCATGAAAAAAAGAAAAAAGGATTGATGCAAATATTACAGAAGGCAAACAAGGAAGAATGTTATATTAAAATATTTTTGGTTACGTGAGTGAATGGAAGGATTCATCATTCTTGATGGATTTGTAGGATAATCCCTATTTTCACCATTCAGAAGTTTAATCTGGCGCCGGTAACATCATACGCATGCATATATACATGCTTCTGTTGTATTTCTGAACAATTGCAAATGCTTCTCAGTCTCTTCATTATTTCTTTTGAAATGAAATACAAAAAAAAAATCATTTATATTTTTTTCAAAAAAAATCATATAATTCGAATTATATTTATATTTTGGAATCATGATCAATTAATCATTTTCCAAGTAAAAGTTGTCGTAGAATATTTGAAAGTAATTAATTAATTACAGTCAGTTTGCGATGGACAAAAGCTTTTATATTAAAATACACACAAAGTAAATGATATGCGGTATTAGACAATCGTAAAAATATTTCGAAAATTAAATCGAAGTTTTTTGTATTATTTTCATAATTTAATTTCATAATACCCAAACATATTACCGACATTTATGTCATTATAAAATTTTCTCTTGCTATTTTTTATTCAGTTCTTTGTTTTTTTTTCCAAATAAATTTTGTAAGCATTAAAAATTTTTCCGAAGAAAAAAAGGAAAAGAATGGGAGAAAAAAAATTGAAACAACTGTTTGAATGTACGGATTAAAATGTTTGAAACAATTTATTGAGTATTTTAAACGAAGGTAAAAAATAAAATAAAATTTAAGCGCTCAGTAAATGAGAGCTGAACTTGTATGAGGCAAAAGAAAATTATGGATGTTTAAAGCTATGCAAATAACTGAGAAGTGGAAGGAAACAAAGTATCTTATAAGGTCAAATGAAAAAAATATCATCCTTGCAAATTTGCAAGTTACAATTTCATGGGAACATGAATTTGCAACAAATTCAATTATTATTTTACCACTGAAATGCCACATTTCCCAATTTTTTTGTTGAATTTAAAATTTAACAATTTATAAATTATTTGAAGAATATCTTGTGCATACATATTATTATTCATAATCATGTTCAAAAATTTATTTCTCACTACAATTAAGAAAAAGAGAAAAAAATGGAAATCTTCTGTAATCCTTTAAAATATACTGCTACAATTTACTGATATATAAAATATGATTTAACATTTTGAACTTAATTATTAAACATTAAATTTAATTAAGCAAATTGATCGTAACAATTGTTCAGAAATGGACCAAATCATTTAATCAATTTGCTTAGTTAATTTATTGCTAATTTGAAACAAATGATTTATTATAGTTCGAACTTATTCTAATAAACATTATGGAAACTAAACTTGAATAATTACTCGACGACAGTATTCCGGAAAATAGAATAACATACTAAGCCGGCTTGCATACAAAAAATTTTGCAAACAATTTTTTTTAATATTAACTAAAAGTCAGATTACGTCGAAAAACTACATAAATTTTTTTTTCACTTATCTTTTCATACCATTTTCTCATTTTCTCACTCTACATTTTCTACTTTCTACTACTCTAAAACTTATGCGCTATTTTCATACTTAAATTAATTTTAGAGGAAGAATTAAATAAACTTCTCAATTCATTAATTAATAATTATTTATCGTGCAAATATTAAAAAGTAGAATACTTTTTTTAGACTACAATATTAATCACTACTTACTTTTGTCGGTGAGTTCATAGAGTGTGTGAGGTCTCATTACATTCTCAAGAAATATTTTCCCATGAATGAATCTTCCGAACGATGCGACATTCCGTCGCCTCATAATGACCCTCCCATGAAGTGCTATATTTAACGGTATACATAAGTACTCGAAAATAATTATTTATAGTCAATTATTATTTAACTGAGAAACTTATAAATTTCTAAGTTTTGCATTGAAATTTCATATTAGTTGTAATTGAAATTTGTAAAATGTGGAGACCAAATTGATTGTTTAAATTAAATTACCAAATTGAAGGTTGAAATTTAAAAAAATATTTAACGATTCAGTTATTAACAATCAAAACCTAAAGCAATAAAAAATTGAATTCTGAAAAAAAAACAGCATGCTTTAATTGTGGTAAAAATTTACTTTCCTTTTTTGAAAATCAAAATTCACGCCAGAATTTTAAATTCAGTAAAATTAATTGATATAATTTTATACATAAGTTCTCAAATTTTCTTACAATTTGATTAATTCTGTAGATTTTTCATACAAAAAAAATTAAACAAAAATTTACTTGAAATCTCAGAATTTAGATTTTTGAATTTTTAAAAAGCTCTCACCTCGCTTTCATTCCTTCTTTTTCTTGTTAAATTTCATGAAGGAGTAGATAAGTTGCAAATTATTCTTGTTCAAGTGCAACAGAACTCTTTTTAGATTACCTTCCAAAGAATCCATTTGTATGGTTAATCTCCGATAGACAATGAAAAGAGGGATTTGCAATTTTGAAGTTAACCTTGCTGATGAACCCATTCTAACTATTCCAATCGGAATCAGAATGTAATCTAAAGTAATCAAACGAATTATTATATATTAGACAAACAATTTCTGAATAACTGCAGTAAGAATGAATTTATAAAAAAATTGTCAAATAAAAAACTGAAATTTCTCACAACAGTAACAGTGAAATATCTTTTTATTTTCCTTCTCTCTCTCCCTCTCTCTCTTTCCCTTTTTCCTTTTCTTTTTCGATCAAGTTATTGCCATTTATCCCACGAAAATTAATACATTCTTACACTCTTCTTAGAAAAACCGATAAAAAGTATTTTCATGAGAATTATAATTGCAATTAATTTGAGGTCATAGTTCACACGACATTTACTTATCATAGTTCACACGACACTTACTTACAAACTCATGTGAACAATAATTAAGGTTAAATGTCGCACATTGCCTTGGTTTATCGTTTATTGTTATGTACCCATTCATTTCTCTTTTTAGAATATTTCTTTCTTTCCTTTTCCTTTTCACGTTTTCCCAATCATAACAGAAGAGAAAATGATGCAATTTAAACGAATAAAAAGGTAATTATGATAATATACCGTAATGATCGCGTTTTGTGGAATTATCATTTATGATTACAACTCTTTTTTAAAATTAAAATTAATAATTATAATAATATATCGTAATGATCGCGTTTTGTTAAATTATCATTTATAATTACAATTCTTTCTTAAAATTGAAATTAATCGATCATTTTGTACAATGATTATTACCGACGATATCGGCAATCATATGTCGGATTTATATAAGTACGAATCATCCACTGGAAACTTACGACTTTATTTTTAAAGCTATTCTATTCCATTTAATGTCCATGGTTAAGACCGTTTTTATTCAAGAGTATTCCAAGCTAATCAACATAGATCTATTTTCGGCCTATCCAACTTCCCGAACTTGATCCTGCTGTTTGATATTTCATCAGTCACGCATTGTCAATACATTGTACTGAACAAAATATCCCGGATAAGATGTGGCTGATCCAAGTCAGAACATTGTGATCCAATTAACACTGATACAGGTATTTTGTTTAAACAAGATGTCAAATTGTTGTTGGGAGGAACGATGAGACTCGCAATCCAAATTTCAAATTTTTTCTCATTTCGAAGGGCAACAACTGTAGTTTAGTAACAAAAGCTACAAATACCTGTTAAAGCAAATCGTATTAAGTAAACCAAAATTCAGCTATCAATACTAGCATAATCCCAATCCCCTAACTCGTAAATAATTGAGGTTGTAGCACACCTTTACCATCTTTCAAGTGTCATCACTTATTTATCTGTGCCATAATTCCACAATCACAATCTCTAATGTCATATTTTGTCACACGAGCAAAATTTAATAATATTTACGTAGCAAAATAACAATCTTATAATTCTTAGAGATGTACAACGACATCAACAAAACGATTTTCAATTACTGTGCCTCTTGCTGTGCTTTCAGCATTTTAAGATATGCTTTCTTGTTTTTAACACGATTCTTGCGTACTGCTAGCGATGCCTTCTTCGCCGTCCAGCGTTTCTTTGTGATCTGAATATAATTGAGACTAACAATCCACATGGGAAAATGCTGTCAATACTACAAAGCATTCGAAAACATACCGTCAAGTTTTTCCAAATAGATTACAAATGTAAATAAAAAAAAAAGGAAAAAGGGAAGAAATAACCTCCTTCGGCTCCTTAATTTCCCGTGCTGGATTCTTACGGATAGCTTCATGTGCCTTTTTATACATATCCATAATCTACAAGTACAAAACTTTTGCATATTAATTCAGAAATAAAACTAAACATCGGATTAATAATAGGAATAATCATGTTTTCGATATATAACAACATCTCACATCATCTGCACTGATGTTAGCAGCAATGAAACGCGAAAAATGTCGCTTGTATGCCTCTTCATCTTGCTCCTTCAATAGCGTCATATAATCGGCAACGTGTTTTCCAAGTATTCTATCACGATGCGCTTCAGCATTATATTTGGTTTCCGAATTATAACCGAAAAAACGTGTTTCACTGAAAAAAAGATTGTACTAACAGATCTAGAACTTTTAACCATGACAAGTATTCCATACTTTCTGTTGTTTGATAACAATCATGCATCATAAATATAATGCAAAAAGTACGTAGTAAAATAATACACACCTATGCGGAACATCAATACCGCCGTCAGCAACACCCTTCATGACAGCGAAAACCTTAGCGCCTGTAACAGTGCGTGCTAAACCAACATCGAGGACTGCCCGAAAAGGTGCTCGTTCACCTTCTTTTTCAACATTGTAATCGTCACCATTCGCTTCTTCCAGACCTTTGTACGTTTCTGCTAAACCGATGTTAAGCAAATGACGCCGAGCAAGCAATAAACCAGTAGCATAAGCCGATGCATAGTTGGTTAAGCCCACCTACAAGTGACAAATTCAAACAGTGCAAAAATCATAATTGCTCAATAAATATATTTTTTCACTAAATCTTAACCAATCTCATGAAGTGTGAACAATCAAATGTTCTCACGTACTGCAGTATGCAATTCATGTCTGCCACGAAACCTGATTTATACATGTCAATCTAAATTAACAAGTGCGCTTCTGACTTCACACAGACATACAAATACATGCATATATATCACTCAGTTGCAAATTTTATAAATGAATGCCTGACCACAAAACGAAGCAAATGTAACCTTAATTCCATAACGCGGCAATTCGTGTGAGTAAGCAGCACATACCACTACATCACCTTCAATTCGAGAATATGCTATCTGAAATAGTATTGTTGGTTCTCAAAACTAAACCGATCTGATCTTAAAAAGTCACTGCAGAGAAGCCACACCTTGCAAAAACATTTTCCAATAACAGGTAGTAAAAAGCAAAAAAAAATGTGGGTTGGGAAATTTGTCCACAGTTTATTACACATGATATCAACATGATTTGGATGAGTATTTTATGGCGTTTACTCAAATATTATTTATAGCTTATTGACCGTCACTAAAGAAATGATAAGATGAAAAGTGAACGATATAATCACGTGAAGCTTCTATTTATCTCCATACAATCAGAACAAACTTGCAATAAAGTAGCTTGACTCACTTGAGCGATGACATCTCTGTTGGTGAAACGTACGATAAGACGATACTTTGGAGTATTATACTTATTTTTATCCTGCACAGTTAGACGTTTCCTTGCATAATAATCTGTCTTACCCTCACGTCTGCGCTTAAGTTTCACCTGATAACGTTTGAAATATGCCTTATTCTTGACTACCTTCACGAACCCCATCCTACACTGAAATTGAGTGTTTGTAACAGCCCATCGTTTATGTCGCGTGTACTTTGCATATTAATGTGAAACTGAACAGCAAAAAAATACAAAACAATTCACAGCAATGTATCATGTACGCTTGCATACGAAACATACGAACATCACACGCATTGTTTAGGCACAATCAAGGCGGAGCCCCAAATATCCAGCTATTTACATATTTCTGATCTTAATGCCACCGCATTCTACTCAAACGTAAGATAATTCACATGACATAAGGACACGTGAATAACCCCAACGTGAGTAACAGCAACGGTATCACGCTTCCCAATCACTGTATGAACAAGTCAACACGGATCCATCAAACCGCCCTTTAGGCTTTTGCACAAAGCTGACAGTATGAAAAAGTTATGGATCACAGTAGATTTATTAGAGTACAGTTGGTAATATTATTGTTTCCGTAACTTAAAGGATGGTACCAAGGGAGGGAGTTCACGAAAGTAGCGTAAGATGCGAGTGAGGTAAATTAAAACGTTTTTAATCATCTTTTTTATTACTGCTTCTCATTGGCACTTCCTGAAATTATTATCTTTCCTTAGTCGAGATCCGAAATTTAAGAAATATCTGTGTAGGTCAGAAAGAATATGCAGTATATGTGAAGAATGAGATAGGATGTAACATATTACCATCTGGAATGTGCTATGGTTGCAAGTATATCCCGAGAGATCTAAGGAAGACTTCAAATTCAATCTGTATTTATTCGCTGCTTATCGGAAAAACAATCATTTGAAGCTTAATATCTGTGTGGTCGGTCTGTTGCATTGTTAATTTGTGTATTTTTATCATTATTTATCTTTTCCGTTAAGGAGTTATTTTCATTCTATTAAGTTTTTATCTTTCAGAATTTTACTTCAAAATTTTTTTTCACGAGGTAATGATTGTTTCAAGTTAATTGCAGAAATACTTGATTGAAATTTAGCAGTGCTACTGGAATGACCGATACATCGCAGGGGACGTGTTCACATCCAACGTATCACAATAATAATTTGAGCAGTCGCTGTAATCATCATTGTTAGTTTTCTATTTCTCTTTAATTTCTTTAGGTGAGCGGGAATTCAAAAATTCGAATTCCAGTTTCAGGTTCGCTAATACATGATTTTAGATGTGTTTCGATCCTCTATTTACGTAATAAAATGGAATCCAAATATTTTAGTCTAAAAAATCTCCATTTTTATTTTCTCAGAAAGAAGGGAATGGAAATATTTATTCGAGAATGTTAAAGTCTTGATTATCAATTTTATATTGCATGTATCCTTATGAGGAGTTGAAGACATCATATATTTTCTAGATTCGGAACATTCGCAATATAATACTGGATCTAGACGATCGGCATTTAATGGTTTTGGTGGTGGTTGGTTCGATACGAATCGTAGGCAGTTTACTCAGCGCAATCATTCGTGCTCAAGTAAGTTATTTGAACTTAGGTGCTATCAAAATTGATAGAAAGAAAGAATACAAAATAATTGTCAGGGAAAAAGTTGGACAGTAATTCGATTTTAGTTCCGGAACTGGTGAGGGAAACAGGATTAATTCTGGAAGTGCAAAGAGAATATGGCCGCATCCTTAGTCAATCTAATTTTTCCACACCAAATATTCATATTTATTTTTCGCCTTCTACTCTGGTTAATGATGCACCGTTGAGCGTGATCACTGATAACCTTGCCGATGTTTTCCAAGCTGGAGCAATGGTATGCTTTTCTGCTCTTTTATTTAAGTCTCTGCTACATTTATCAGACTTTTTGCACTATGGATTGTA
>UPTC01000173.1:694-58176 GCA_900537255.1 Acanthocheilonema viteae | reverse complement strand
AGAGTTTTTTATATGATTCTTGGAAAATTAATTTGTGAGAGTTTTTTATATGATTCTTGGAAAATTGATTAACATTTTGTCATATTTTTTATAATTATAACTAATCTTAAACCTTTCTCAGGAGATTTTGATTCCCAAAAATTGGCAAATGTACTTCAATTAAGATGTTGTACTTATTATTTGCATAAATTTATTTCCTGAAAAAGCCGTATTTTTCCGTTTAAAAGTGTTCACCTATTTATAGCTTATATATTTTCCCCAGATTGATGACAGATCACGTAAAAAGCGTACTTTTTATAATAATAATTTCAAAACTGTTGACGAGTACCGCATTTTCAATTTATTTAAAATAGCTAATGTTTGTGAAACCTGCTTTGAATTGATTTAGATAGTATTAAATGGTGTTTATTAGCAGAAAAACCTCAGCTATTAAATCTTCTGAGCACAAATCTTTCCGTTTTCTCTGCTTCAATAATTCAAGTTCCAAGTTATTAAGCAATGGAGCTAGTTTATAGTAGTTGAAAATGGTTGGATAGATTTACAATGAAGAAGAATGCAGAGAGAACGGAAAAGAAATCCAATAGTAACGGTGCTTTTTCTTCTAAATGATAATTTGTCATTGTGTGGTATTTTGGTGTTCAGTATTCCTAGACGTCCTGGATATAGTTATGGTTACTTATTGAAGAGCTGCGAAAGGCTTTATATGTGTGGAACAAGAAAATCAAACAAAGCGTGCTTTTCAAACATCTATTGTTATTTGTGCATATAACTCGGGATCTATACTGTATTCTAAGGAAGTTTCATTCTGTAGTGAGCGGTTACAGTTTTCTCTTTTTTTTCCCGTTTATCATTGAATTAACTCCCGAAATACATTAGTTGTGTTTTAGGTTTACTCAGGAAGAAAGGTAGTAGATGATATTGAAATGGTATCAATGGCTGAACGGCTTTACGATTTTCATCCATCATCACAATCTTTACTATCAGCCGCAATCAATAATCAAAAGCAACAACAATTAAGCTCTCCACATTCGGAAACAGTGGAACATTTACATCAGATCTCATCTGAATCCATATCACAGTGGTTTCAACATCTTGTAAGTATGTTCTCATTGTTTTTGTTCATTTCATGTTTTGGTTTATTTTATTTCATTTTATGAATAGTTTGTAAATTTACCGACGTAAAAAAAAAAGATTTTGTTATGATTAAAAAAGATATTGTAATTAAACCTTGTTATGATCATGTTATCCGTAGTTAATATCGCAACATTTATGCATACTACACTTGTATGATTAAATGTATGATCAAGATATGAATACTATGCTTGTGTGATTAAATCGGAATGACCATTACAGCATTTGGAATATTATCTTGTGCTGATTGACACTTCAAGATTTAATTTTAGATTTTCTTGCGGATTTTGAAAGCTCTCATTTGCTTTGGTCTCTATTGCATTCCAGCATACTTCCTTGCCGTATGCATTTTGCAGATTTCACTGTTACATCCTGTTCAGGCAGCTCTAGGTAATGTGAAATTTCGATTTTTATTTACTTTAAAAATGCTCTAACATCCCAACCATCGAATATATGAACTTTTTTATTACTACTTTTTATTACTATTGCATTTGTTACTCAATGAGAAGTCAAACTGTAGAATTTACAAAGAAAATTAAGAAATTCAATCCTTTAATTTGTTCTTTTACTAATATGACATCAATAAGTGATAAATTGGTAACGGAGTGCAGCTGATATTTGACGACATCATTCACACTAAATGCATTCAGGTGTACCTTCTCGAAAATATTTGCGAATCTATTTTTATCTCCACATGGTTAAATAATTTTTCATTCAATTGTAAAATTTTGATTTTCTGTTGATAAATTAATTATATGTTAAGAAAGAAAATGGAATGAAATATTTGCAGATTGTTCGTCGTTGTTATTTTCGTTTCGCAGTATCTTATATTCATTACTCTTTGCAATTTTTGGTGCAATTCATGCTGCCTTACTTGCATTTTTCGTATTACGTTTCGACAACGAAGATAGGTATTCAACTATTTGAATTTTGAAAAGTTTAAAAATTTTTTGATGAAAAATTGTATTTGTTAGAAAAAAAAGAAAAACTACGACATGGAATTTTATGATAGATTTTTGATTGTGAGAAGAAACAATGTAGGATTGTAGAAGCTTCACTTTAATGTACAACAATTCTGAATGGAAAGAAGGTCATTCACAAGTATCGTGCATTAAAGTGAAGCATTCTTTTAAAAAATTTATTCAAATAAATGAACTTTTGCAGGCTCTCTTGCAAATCTTTACGAGCGTGGTTGATTTATTTCGCATCGTTGAATACCGCTTTTTTACATGTTATATGCTTATCATTAGGTTCAAACTCTCCTGAATTTACAAGGTATTTTCACGTGCTACCTGTTTGTATACCAATGACACGAGTTTTGAATTTCACTCAAAAAATTAAAGTATAATTTGGAATAACTTTATGAACTGAATAACTTTATACAAAATAATATTACTTGAAAAACCATACTTAATTTTATTAGTTAGTAAAATCTGATACTTATTGGAGAATACTTCAGCGCTGAAAATAACACTTAAATGAACACTTACTTAAAACAGTTAAATAATACTTAAATACATTTAAACTTAAATGAACACTTAAACTCAAATACTTCAGGTTGAACGCTTAGACACTTAAATAAAACAGGAACACTTCAGGTTCTTCATTTATTTGCTAACTGTTGCGCAGGCTGTAATTACTTTTCATGAACTATTTCGCAGAAATCATCGATTAGTATTTCCAGTTATTGAAGTAAGTTTTTGTAAACTTTTCCGTTAAGTTCTCTCATGTTTTCAGTTATAACTTTGTCTTTTTTAAGGGTTTTGTTGCGATCGTACTTTTTATGAGCAGTCCTTTGGGTTGTCTGTTATGTTTAATTTTGTTTTTTTAAGAAAAAAAAAACATTCAATTGATATTTTTGAAGATTCAATTAATATTTTTGGCTTCAAAGAAGTTGTGCATTGATAATAATGAAAGAGCAATAAAAGGTTGTGACAGTGAACTGATTGATGAATTTGCTATCAAAGTTCTTTTACATTTTTTTTAGATTTTTCAGATACAATTATGATTATTAAGATTCCCTATTTAAACGAAAGTTTGTTTCGGTAGAGATTACTAATATTTACAGTCCCAATTTTAATGGATTTCAGATGCAGCCCTACATGCAGTTTAATTTCGTTTTGATACCAGCAGCTAAGAGTATTCTAGACATGAAGGTTTCTCAGATCTTAAAGTGGATCGCATTGTTTGTAATGGCTTGTGGTAATTTTACTTTTGTTTTTTTAAATTTCTTTTATCTTATTCATTAATTGTTTCGGTCCAGTTTCTACTGCATTTGGAAATTTTATTTTACATTAATTTGAATTAGTTATTCAACTGATATTATTTTATCTTATTGCATTTTCTTTGGCATTACCGATGCTGTTCAGATTCGAAATATCTTTGTTATGAAAGCAAGAAATCTGATGCGGAAAATTCTGTCATATTTTCAGGCTTGCCGTTATTTGGTTGGTCATTATTTCGAAATCTTTTCAACATCTCTCTATACTTCAGTATTTCGGTGCTTTTGATGGTTCACTCCTTCCTGCATCATATTGCTGTAGGACTAATAAAAGTCTTTGTCCTTCAGGTAGTTCTTTGACAATTTTTCGGTTGTCCTAAGTCCTGTAAAGTTTTAGATCAACAGATACGAACATAATTCCAGTACTTATTTCATTTTTCAGAGTTATGAATTCTCCATGCCACCACCCCATGCTGTATTAAATCCAACACCGGAAGAACAGAGGACGTTAATGGATGCCCTTGAATCTAATGGCATCATAAAGGTTATTTTGAATTTATTAAGGCTATAAATTTGTTTTTATCAAATGAGAGTTTTTGAATTATTATTTTGTCCTCCAGGCTTTTGCGTTTTGGGACTTGCGATCATTAAGTGCTGCATGTTACCATCGTCGCAAAATTATTTTCTCTTTAAGTCAGCCAGGTATTTATTTATCTTTGATAATTCATTTTAATTAAAAACTAATCAATTCTTAAAATCCCTAAGTTAAAAAATTTTTTGATAAAATCATAAGTTGCAGTTTGCAAAGGATGGAGAAAATGAATTGCTTGTGTGATTTTGAGTTGATGAATTAAATTGGGAGTTTAAAATATTATTGTCTGTGCACGCTATAATAGGAAGAATTGATTGTAAACTTTTTAAATGTTCTAATGGAACTTTTGCGGAGTTTTCAGGTGGTCATCCTCGGAATTGGAATGCTATAAAATTTTCATGTCTGCGACACATACAGCATTTAAGTCTGCAGTTTGAAAATGAAAATGACCGGATTCGATCCGAAACATTTGCAAGTGTAGTAAGCTTTCTTTGTTGACTGCTCTTGATTGCTTTTAATTACTGGTTACAGCTTCATTATTTTTGTTTATTTGTTATTATTGTTGTATAGTTTAGCATTATCTTTAACAAGTTTATGGTCAAGTAACACTATTTTTAATACGTTTATGGTAAAGCATAATGATGTTATTTAAGGATTGGCAATGTTCTCCTTATCAATCAAAGCGTATATTTTTTTATAATTTTTGTTTAGACTGCTCCTTTATTGCCATCATCAGATAGCAATCGCCCAGTTATTTTGGGTCAAATAGCATGGCAAAAAGGTATTTTATCTCTTTATTCATTAATATGAAACATCAACTTTAAAATAAGGTAGACAACTGGAATAAATTAATCTGGTATCTTGGATTATTTTCGTGCTGGTACAGCAGTTATGCATATCATTCTATTTCCTAAAACATATTTAGGATGCAAATGATTTAGCCATTTATCTTATTGATGTTCTGATTAGATTGATGGCAGACTAGATCATGTATTTTGTTCAAAAATTTTTATAAAATCATTTTGAGATTGTTTCTTTAATGAAAATGATAGTTACAGTTTGCACTGGAGATTTTCTGAAATGTCAATGATCTGTTAATTAAAAAAGTATTAATGACATCTGATTGAAAATTACCTATCAGTTTGCTAAATGTCATTTTTTAGATGGTCTTCGACAACGTTTTCTGCCTAAGAATTTGCGGAAAGCGAACAAAGATTCCTCGCATGCTGATCTGGCGAATAAATTATCATCCTTTTTGAATAAGTTTCTTATTCATGCCAGTCATCATATTGTTTCATTCTTCGATGTTTATATTGGTATCCTCGCAATAGAAAGTTGGTTTATCGCAAGAATTTTATTTTTTTTTTTAAATTTAATAGAAATTACGGTTTAAAATTCGAAATAAATTACCAGTCCCACAATTCCGATAATTATTTACGAAACTAATAATGCCCAGCTGTAATGCTGCCGGTTGATTTTTTTTTTTGATAATTTGCAATATCATATCTTTTGGTTTTAACTAATTAGCGGTATATTGTTTAAAAAAGTACACCATTTCAGAACTAGTCTTATTACTACTAAATAAGCCGGTTGATTTTTAAATGTTTTTTCTTCAACTGGAATTCAGTCTCAAATAAAAATTGCATGCCTCATCTTTTCGAGAAATAAGAATGCGTGAAATAGAGAGGGGAGAATTCATTTCGTCCTTTTTGCACCGTTTAGTAAATGATTTGACAGTTATATCTTTTTCAGGTGTGGCGGCACTTATTTGCGTATCATTGAATGAGGATCGTTTCGGTGTGGTACAGAAAGATTTGCAAGAAATAATATCGGTATTTCTTCAGTTTTCCAATAATCTTGAAAGGTATATGCGTTCCTTTAAAAAGGTTAGTGTTTTTGGCGAATAGTTTTATCTTTTATAGATAATTTAGTTTTTTACCAGTAGACTTATGGTGATTTTTCTCTATATTTTTTAAAAATTCTATTCTTTTGTGCTGCTAGAAGTTATCAAATGAGCAAAAACTTTACATCGCTTCAATGCTCGTTTTCTCTCATCTTCACCATCAATTTGAATTTTTTTGAAGATGGCTAAAATTGTGAGAACACAAAAATTAGATTTGAATAAAGGATTTATTATAGAACTAGACTGTATTAACGTTAGATGAAGTTTTCATTTAAATCCTATTTTAAATATATGTTAAAGATGGCATTTACAGCAGTTGATGTTTACAAATACGGTTTCGATGGCATGATCTTTTTTTAGGATAAGGAATGGCAAAACAAAACATGTGTACCTCTTCTAACTTCCATTACTATGGCATTGAATCGTATGCGCTTCACATTTCCGGAAAGTTCATTGTATGTAATTCTGGTACTTATTTATCAGTGGCAATTTTTTCTTTTAAGTGATCTGGAAAAAAAGTGATTCCAAGTATTAGTTTTGGTTTTTTTTCAGATCCAAACTATTAAGTGCCCAACAAGCATTCTATTTCGAGAAATTGACGTCGTTTGATTAGAAATTTCAAGTTTGCTTTATATGATCTCACGCAAACATTGAGTTCGTAAAAGTGTCTAAAAAGTTCTCTTTTCAATTTGAGAAAGCTTTTATAATTGAAGAAAATTTTGTCTACCAAAGTATACAAAATCTTGAAACTTTGAGAAAAATATGATGAAAACTTCAATCAGAAATTTTTTGTAAAATTGAAAGAAAAAATAGAATTGTATGCTCGTTTTACTTATTTGTTGCATTGTCTTTACTAAGTCCAATAAAAGATTGTTCTCCAAAGATTAAACCATATACCGTAGTTATTATCTACTAGTTGACTGGATTTTATAGGTTAAATAAAATGTAAATTCAAAAAATTGCTTTTCTGAATTTTATTTTGAAACAATGAAATCTTTCTTGTTAGAAGAAAAATTCAATTTTACCTTGTATGGTTGATTGATTTAGTTCTTCATATTGTTTGGAATAGATCGTGATTTATGTAATTTATTTGTCATAACTGATGTTTCGAAGTTAAATCAGTGAACTGCCGAATTATATGAACGAATGGGTCGAATTTCGCATTATTCGGGTATCCCGTGGAATATTTTTCGAAATAAACCGGATTGTATGTTGGTCAGCGAAAATTTTTAGTCAACGTTGGTCTAAATAATTCATAATTCACTTTATGCTTTATAAATATTTAGTTCGTGCTGTTCTTGTTGAAGATGTTCTGAAGTTTTTTGAAAAATAAATTTGCATATGCAAAATCTAGTTTTTGAATGATCACATACTTTATCGTTCATTTATGAAATGAAACGATCGAAGCTGATGATGTATTTATCGTTTTAATAATGGATTTCGGGGTAAAGAAGAAAAAACGGTTCATGGCCATTGAACTATTTTTACATCATTGAGTTTAATTTCTTATAATATCATTCTTGAACTGTCAAATTTAATTCTTTTTTCCTGAGTTGAATTCATCATTATTAAATTCAACATATACTTGTTCATAGTGCCAAGTAGAGAATCCTTCCTTTTAATTTTCAGATCCATTATTCAATTTTTTAATTTCAGATTTTTTTTCTCATTCTCCAGCATTGACTCTTCTCAAGCAAAAATTTAATTTAGTTTCCAGCAAAATTAATATGAAGCGCACACGCGTAATAGAAAAGGCAGTGTAATTTAGTGTAATTTAACTTTTCACCCGTACTATCGTCCCATTTGTCTCTGTACTTTCCGGAATGTGCTACCGTAACGCTAGACTGCCAACCGTATGGTGTGCAACTTTTTGCAATAGGTTACGAGGATTACCGTAAGCCGTTTTGTCTTTTTTTTTCTTCGATTCCTTATGCGGAGTTTCTGGATTAACTCTCCAAAAATGACAGTTCCATATGATTAGTATTATTTCTTTCTGGTTCCGATTTTTGTTTTTGATATTCTCGAAGTATAGCATTACATTATTGTACCAGGTGTTATCCTCACAAATTTGAATCTGAATGATGAAAAGATGAGAGGATTTGATGATAGACGCAATTATTTTTCGTGACGAAAGCTGTTATAGAAACATAAAGAAATGCTAATTTATTTTCCATCATGAAATACATCAAAAGTGGAAGCTTTATTTGCTCGTATTTTTGGGATTTTAGTTTTTTCTTTTTTTTTTAAATCAGATATTTCAATATTGTTTAAAGTCATTTAAAAGTCTCATCAATTTTACTACTTATAGGTTGTTTTCTTCGTCATTTCTGTTATCGTATCTTCATCTCAGATTATTTAATCTTGCCGTTAATACAGATGCAGTTTTGCAGAGTTTACACTATTGGATTGTTAAATTTTCGACAAATTTTTTCATCTCCTTCATATTCCTCAATCAAACAGGTACCACTATCATTTCTTGAAATGAATGCTTATTCGGATAGTTTTTGACATGTGTAGGATGTTTCTTGAGGTATCGATGTGAAGTTGATAGAGGAGTACCTAACGATAGTTTAAAAGAGATTTTAAGAGAGATTTTGAAGAATGTTTTTCAAATGCTGAGATTGTACTCAGATGTAATAAAGGAAATTCTGAGCGTTAAGAAAAATTTTAAATTCTTCTTGACGTAGTATTGACATTTCTGCGGAGTGACTGAAGTTTTTCTTAATTGTCTTAACTTACTTTGATAATTTTTAAGTCAGAATTGAACGAAAATAAAGCTTTATCGAAAGTATGTAACGAGTAATAGTATCACTAGAGGTCTACTACTTATTTAGAACAATACGACAGGCAATATCATGTCGAGAAAGCAAGTAATCAACGATACAACGAAGAAGGATGTGCCTGAAAATTCACCAGTGACGGAATCATCGGTGCCAGCGGATACTGATTCAGTTACTTCGAGTGTTCTTGAGAAGTTGGTGACCAAATTAGGGAAATTGACGACTAAAGAGAAAGAAAAAGGTGTGATTTGAGATTAGCAGCTGTGAACAAAGTTATTTAATTGTTCATTCCAAGAATGTTATCCGAGTAAAGGAAAAATTAGAGCATGAGAATGAAATTGGATTGAAATGGAAACATTTTTGATCGAAGTCCATAGATGGTCTAGAGATAGTAAATGGCGTTGTAGAAATTCGTTGAATTATCCTAAAAGAGATATATGTGGTTATTTGTTGCATTAAACTAGATTTTGAGATTGAACACTATAGTGGGCAAATTATTTTAGGAAAATTACGAGTCATATAAAAATAAAACACTTTTTCAGATACGAGGCAGAAGTTATCGTCATTGACAATTGAAGGTATTGCCGAATATATTTGTAAATCTGGGGTCAAAAATATAATTGTCCTAACAGGAGCGGGCATATCGACATCTGCTGGTGTTCCAGATTTTCGAAGTCCAGGTGCAATTTTTTTCGAAGTCTAGCGCCAATTTTTTGTTGGTTGGGAAATCAATTTTTCTAGTAATCTATCAAAATATCCCAATGCATTGATCTGATAATATTGTTTTATACCCTTTTGTATTTTGCTTTTTATATGAACATCGAAAAATTGATTCCCCATGTTTGTTTTTATAAATCTGAAATATGGTAAACAATCCATGTTTTGATTTTTAAATATTTCGAGAAAGAACAACAATTTATGATTGATTGTACATGCATGAAATTTTAATTTTTGTGAAATTCAGGTACTGGGTTATATGATAATGTATCACAGTACAATTTACCGGATCCAATGGCTATTTTTGATATTTCTTATTTCAAGAATCATCCTGAACCGTTCTACAAAATAGCAAAAGATTTGTTCCCATCACATTTGAAGGTGAAACTTCTGAAATTCAGAGAGATAGAATAATCAAAAGAAGTTTTCGTTTTTGCTAGATTTTCTTTCTTGTTGTATAAGTGATTAATTCAAAGAAATGCCATTAATCTTTATAGTGAGGGAATCTTATTGGCTATAAGGATTGGTGGAAAAGTGTTAAAATAGTTTTTATGTTTTCAGCCTACTCCTTGTCATTATTTAATTCGTCTAATGGATGAAAAAGGTTTGCTGTTAAGATGGTACACACAGGTATGTTATATTGCTATTTTCCTAAAGTTAGTATAATGCTTATATGTTTATGCATTCAGTTCAGTTGCATGAACGGATTTGTGTTAATTTTTTCATCTTGGTTAATGTAACCATCAATCAACATTTCTTCATTCGAGCATCCAAACGTAATTTAGTTTGCTTAGGATACTTGATATATATTCTGCTTTTCAGCATACTTGCAATTTTTTCTTTGGACAACTATACTGCAATTAGTTGTTTAACAGACAAAAATCATCTGTAGGTAGAAGAATGAAACCAGTTTTCTAAGGATAAACTATGCCATTTTTTCCTCTGCATAATTGTTTATTCAAAAAGTTATACGTGTTTTCAGAATATTGATTCTTTGGAATTTGTGACAGGTATCAGTGAAGATAAGCTGGTGACAGCGCATGGGTGTCATCACACAAGTACTTGTTTATCGTGTCGTGCAAAATTTGATTTAAATTGGATAGCGAGTGAGTGCTTTTGCATAAATGTTGAGTGTTTGCAAAGACTTGATCCGATAGCTATGAAGAGATGGGAAGGATGATCTGATCAACTGGCATCAGGAATTAGAAGTGTAATGTAGTTCCCTCTATTTAGTTTTAAGTGCCAAAGAAAGTTTTGATTATAAGAGATGTCCTTCAACTTTTCAAGTATTTCTCGAAAAATTGTGAAAAAAAAAAGCACAGAACTGAACGGAAAATCCATCTTCGAAACTTTTTCAGATAAAATATTTGTGGAACATGTCAAAGTAGCATATTGCGATAAGTGCGGTGGAGTCGTTAAACCTGATATTGTATTTTTTGGCGAAAATCTTCCTGCACGATTTTTCAATTGCTCAATCAAAGTATCTTTTGGAAAATATAAAGCAGACAAGTTGTGTAAGGCAAATTTGGTTAGATCAGGCCGGAAGTAATAGATTGCTCTTTGTATTCAATAACCGAATATTCACAATTGTTATTCAGAAGTCAACAAATGAAACCTTTTCAGGATTTTCCCAAATGTGATCTTCTTATTATTATGGGAACATCTCTCGTCGTTCATCCTTTCGCAGGATTAGTTGATGAAGTTAATGATGATGTGCCACGATTATTGATCAATTTAACAGAAGCAGGCTATAGCATGAACTCATTGTTTTCTTATGGGGGTAGTTCCGGCTTATGCTATCGTGATAAGGATAACTACAGGTTTGTTTTGGTGATAGTAATAGAAAAGATAATAGTGAAATAGATAGAGTTCGTTTTAGGAAAAAATGAACGCATGATTTGTTTCAATTTTTTTTTTTTTTTGTTGAATTATTAGATAATATAATTTTATTGTGCAATCGTTGTTTAGAGACGTATTTTGGCAAGGTACAACAGATGATGGCGCTTGGAAATTAGCCGAATTATTGGGGTGGAAAACAGAGCTTGAGAAATTAATTGAGACTGAAACGAAGAAAATCGATGAGAAGGAAGAAAAAGATAAGAGAAACGTTGAATCTACTGTTGCAACAACTGAAATCATTAATAGTAATGAAGAAACGACGAAATCAATTGATGAAAAACCAAGCAAATCATAAAATATATGTTGATTTAATTCCATCCTTTGTTCTGAAGACACTTTTTTTTAGATTAATATATCCAGTGATTATCTATTTTCAACATCATTTTCGTTCTTATCCGTCGTTCAATTAATAATGTCTAACATGGATATAAACATTATACTGTAACATTAGCTTTTTTTCAAAAAGTAGCAGCAAATAATCGCTGGGGCCTTGATAATTATGGTTTTTACAAGATTTTTACTTTTGTGCAGGTACTTTTGTGCCTTTTGTAATTTGTATGTCAGCATAACGATTTCAACATATGAGTGAAATGTTGTACAGTAATTCCGGTAATCACTATGGTATTATGGCTAAGCAAGAGTGATGTTTTTCTAGACAATATATTTACGATGTAAGAATTGAAGCGGAATTCAAAATCTGGTTTCCTCTTCCCTGAAATGAATTTATGAATATTATAATGTTCTCTTTCCCTTAATGTCAGGTTTTAAAATGTGCTTGTATAATTTACTATTCAAAAATAAATTTATTAAAAAAAAATGTTCTTATATCATTTAGTATTCAGAAATAAATTTATTCATTTTTGTTCATTTATAAAATTAGATTCTCATATATTTTTATCCTTACATAGTCAAGGATGGGATGAATGAAATCAACTAATTATGTGAAGTAAGCAGGATTGCACTCTGTAGTGCCCTCATCATCCTGAAAGCACATGTGAATGAGTTGATAAAGATTTATTGCTTGACGAAGGATTTATTTTTTGAGTGTGCTACAAGGCAATTAGCAGAACATATCACTGATATGGCTATTGCTAGTTAGCATTGCGAATAGTGCGATGGTTGAACCGAGTAGTGAGATAAATTTCCTGGAATCTGAAGCTATAAACATATTAAGTGACATATTTATGAATTAGAAACGGAAATCAAGAAATCCAAAAATTACTGATCAACCGGGATTATGCCATTAACCATGCTTATGAATTTTGATGAAAAATAGGACCAAAATTAAAATAAAGTAAAATGAGATATATGATTGAATCATATGTCTCAATTAGCATATCATCTTTTCAGCGCTCTTTATATATTTGTAGGAGAAATAGCAGTCATTAAAAATCTTCATCATTTTTTCCCAAATTAAAATTTGACACTAACCTGAAACAAAAATTTTTAAAATTGACAATTTCGAGAAATGTTTGACACTTTCCTCAGACCTCGATCATGCAGTATAGCAACAAAATTTCCTATAACTTTCACTATTTTCATCCAAACTAAATTTGACTATGTTTTACAATTAACAATTTTACGAGAAAGTTTTACAATTAACAATTTTACGAGAAATAATTTCACATTTTCTCACATATCAAATGGGACAAATACTTCCAAAAGAAAAGTAAATTAAATATGAATAAAGCTGTGTGCATGGATCTAATTTTACAAATGAAAAAGAATCAAACTTAAAAAACCATCAAGAAAACCACAAAATTTTAATTGCTATAAAAAATTTTGACAGCGAGAGAGAATGAGAGAGAGAGAGAAATAGAGATAGAGATAGGGATAGAGATAGAGATAGAGATAGAGATAGAGATAGAGATAGAGATAGAGATAGAGATAGAGATAGAGATAGAGAGATAGAGATAAAGAGAGAGATATAGATAGAAAGATAGAAATAGAGAGAGATAGAGATAGAGAGAAAGAGAGAGAGAGAGAGAGAAGGAGAATCGGATTTCGAATTAAATCCATCCTACGTGAGATTTTCATAACGTCCCCAATCACTATGACTGTTATGATGTTGCAGTGTATATTATACTGCCTACAGTGGGAGAGGGTATATTTTTGAGTGAGATTAAAGGGTAAAGGTTAAAGTGTTGTGTTTGAAGAAGTAATAGATGTAATTAAGTCTTAATGAAGCAGTACGATGGGAGTGGGAATGAAATATGCTTGGATTTGACGAGAAAAATTGGTAATTGTTAGGGCAAAAATCTTTTAAGGAGTTTCCGTATTACTTAATTAAGTTGGTGCATTAATATGAAATATTTTCGAATTCCATATAAAATCATCTAAGCTAAGATTTAGATAAAAGATTTGAGATTTAAAAAGGCATTTGTGGAGAATTACGTAAATGTGTATTGACTGAACACGATCACATCCTCCTGTTTTATTGGTCTGAACTTACATTTCCTTTTTTTTTGCAGAATATTACTAGCTCAAATTTGAAATGAATACTACAGCTTTTCGCTTATTGACAGTTTCCAGGATAGTGCCCGATTTTCGGGCCAGTATTCTTTCAAGAAAGAAAAGTTTTTATTCTACTGCTGCTGGAAGGTTAGCAAAGTTAAGATAATAAATAAAGGCATCCTCATATGGTCGGTTAAATGAAATGATGAATTTCCGAAGATTTAAGAAGCTTTATTTTTCAGTTCCTGCCATGTTTATTTGTCAAGATCGAACTTTGTTTCTTCAGCACAACATCGGAGTTCGATGTTGCTGTGGTGGGTGGTGGAATTGTTGGTTGCGCTACCGCACGACAGTTAAAAATTAAAAATCCGGAATTGAAAGTAACGTTGCTAGAAAAAGAGGATCATGTAGGTAAGTACTGTGCACGGAAATCCTGTCCGGTAAATGCCAACCGCCGGAAGAAGTTCCGCTTTCTGTGATTCAAAAGATATTGTTAATTTCGTGAGTGATTAACTAGAAATAAATTATTAGAATTGATGAAAGATATAATCAGGAAGACATAGTCGACATTTGGTACGGAATTTCGAATGAGAATATTAATTTAAAAAATTTAATTTCCTGATAGGGATGCTTTCAATAATATTCGAAGAGGCAACATTTGGGATTTTGTGAAGGAAAGTAACAAAATAATAATATACAATCAATATTCAAAAATAGAGTGATAAGAGGGAGTGGAACAAAAGTTAGGTGAGAATATCGAATTAGAATAAAATTAAGAATGTATTAAAATCAAATTAATAAAAGTAATATCAAATTTTGCCATCTTTATTAATAACGGTTTGTTGAAAATGAGATATTTGTTATATATAATTTTTTAATAATTTTTTGCAGCATTTCACCAAAGTGGTCACAACAGCGGTGTCCTTCACGCTGGAATCTATTATGCCCCGGGTAGCTTGAAAGCAAAACTTTGTGTTCGTGGTAAGTTTTATTACCTGATCTAAAGTCAGCAAGTCTATATGAAATCATTTTTTGGTGTGACTTGCTTTGAAATTCGAGAAGCTTTTTCTACATGTTGATACAAACATTTTAGCTTATATGTGTCTTCGTAATAATACTTAGAATGAAGTTTGATCGGGCTTTTTATAAATTGCGCAGATTTACCTCGTGAGCAGCATGAAACATGTCCATATATGGAAAATCAATATTTGGAATTACATATAACGATGAGAATTGAAAACATTTATATTTCTTTATTTTTATTTTTTTGCTTACAAACCGCGTTCGTATAATTCGTCGAAATTTCAAAAATTCGCCGAAACTATAATTGCAGGTATCGATTTGGCATATGAATACTGTGACGAATATAAAGTGCCTTATAAAAGAATTGGAAAGTTAATTGTCGCGGTGGAGCCAGTCGAAATACAACGTCTAGAAGTAAGGCCTTTTTTAATATCTCGTAGTATTTTAATGTCTAATTTTTTAGTATCCATTTCATTTTTATTTCTGTTAAATGAATAACTGCTTATGATGAAGCTCAATGAGAATTATCAACCCAGATATGTTATTTTCAGTCAGAAGGACTAATAATTATTAATAAAGTAAGCTACAGTGCTTTCTCTATTCCTTACTCATATATCTGAAGTATTAACACAGTACTGTGTTTTCTTTTTAATAAAATCTGGGATTCACTCTTTTATCGATTTAATAAATATTCTTTTAGAATTTATTTGAACGAGCTCAAAAAAATGGATGCAAATCAATAAAAATGATTGATGGCAGCGAAATCAAAAACTATGCCCCCTTTTGCAGGGTAATTCATAATATTTTTCAAATGTTTTAATAGAAGCATAATTTGCTTGGCTTATACTTTTGAAGTTTTATTGCTGAGCTTTAAAGCTAAAACAGATCTAAGCGTTGAGGAGATAGCTTCTTTCGTTTAGGGTTTCGTTTTGTACTGCAGTTAAACGCATTATTTTGACAATCTAATAGATGTTATAAAATTATTGTTTGATTTTTAAATCTTAAAAACATCTTTTCTTCGGTAGCTCCATCTTTCAACTATTATATTAAAATGATCCATTATACTATTTTACTATCGCTTGATGGTATTCTACAATGATAACTTCAAAGCGATGTTAAGAAGACTTTAACTTAAAAAAAAAAAAAAAAACATTCAATATATGATGCCCATTGATGAGCGATATATCTAAATTCGTGTTTCACGAATTTAGGTAGCGCTTATCAACAATTTTATCAACAAGCTATATTCTAATCAAAAACAATTTTACCACACTCCATATTCAGGGTCTGAAGGCACTGTGGTCTCCATATACAGGTATTGTTGATTGGGGATTAGTTACAAAATCGTACGCACAAGATTTCGAAAATCGTGGTGGTATTGTATATACGAAATATCCATTGAAAACGTTATTGCTTGTTGGCGAATCAGAAAAAGAGAACGTCGCGAATGATTATCCTGTTATTATCGAATCAGAACCGTCTTTAGTAACTCTTGTTTATTTCTTTTCTTCGTTTCTCTACACACTACTACCTATCTGTTATATGTCTTCATTAAAGATGAATTCAGAAGTTAAATGAGATGATGTTTATGATGATAGTGGTAAACTGAAATTTTTCTGTAGAAATACTTAAATTTTTTGCAGTCAACTCATTCGTATTAGACAACATAGAATATCTGTTAAACTTGAATTATGCCATATTTTGTTTGTGCATGCTTTTTAATAGATAAAGTCGAAAATTGAGTGAGTTGATGTTCTTATTTTTTTTTGAAATTTGATTCATTTCCATTTTTACTCATGTAGATAAATTGCAGTCAAAAATTCGATGTAAATATGTGATAACATGCTGTGGATTGCAATCAGATCGTGTTGCCAAACTTTCGCGTGGTTCACCAGATCCGAAAATTATCCCTTTCCGTGGTGAATATCTTTTGTTAACATCAGAAGAGAAAAAGAAAGCTGTAACAACAAATGTTTATCCTGTAAGTTCTCTTTTTAAGCTTATGATTTTTTCTACTGATAAGATCGTGTTTTTTACTTACATCCAAGCATTAGTTTAAAGTAATTCAGTATTGATTTTTTCTTTTGGTTAATTTGATACTCGTAATTGGATTCATAATTGCCTATTTATTTCTTCTCATATGACTAGAAATTTATTATGACTTAGGCAATTAGAATTTTCAATTGGTTAGGAATTTTCAGGTACCAGATCCACGCCTCCCTTTTCTTGGTGTCCATTTCACGCCACGTATGAATGGAGGTTTGGTATTTAAATCATTTGTATTCCAAGTAAAGTGGAGGTTATATAAAGCCAAACTTTAAAAAAAAAATCATTATTTTTGATCTTATCTATTAAAAGGCGTTTATACATAAGCGAAATATGGCAAAATATCAAGTTTAACAGATAGTCAACGGTGTGTGAATAAATTGACTGTGGAAATTCAGTGAGATTGTGAGCGTATAGTTTTAAATTTAGATATATTGTTTTATTTTGCTCTGTAAACTTGCTCTTCATTTCATTTCTTTATTCATTTGTCTTTACATTTTCGTCTTTATATTTTCAATTTTCCAAGATTGTTTGAATATTCAGTATCAGATGTAATGGAGCATTTGCTTTCTACTTTGTTCTCAGCCATTCAATTATTGTTGCAAATTCACTTGTGAGTAGCAATGGAAAAAGAATTTATAATGGCAAATTATTTTCAGATGTTTGGTTGGGACCGAATGCAGTTTTAGCGTACAAAAGAGAGGGATATAAATACTCTCAAATTTCACTACCTGATTTGTATGATGCCTTAACTTACAGGTGATTGGATTAGCACCTACTTTGTACATCAGAAGTTCTAATATTTAGGAAATATATATCGAAGTGCAAATAACCTGAAATTGTATTTACAGAGGTATGAGAAAACTCATTTTCAAGTTTTTTGGTTATGGAATGAAAGAATTATATCGTGGGATTTGGATCAGAGCACAAGTGAAACAGTTGCAAAAATTTATGCCTGATTTGAGAATATCGGACGTCGCACGGTGAGATTTTTCTCCGATTTATCTTTTCATTTATCCGTGTTATAGGTATAAAGTTGATCAATGGAAGGGTTTAGAAAATAGGTGTCGTTTTCTAATATATTATCACCATTATCTCGATTATGATAGTTAATTTGATCTTTTTTTATTGTAAGAAGTTAAAAAATGATTACTTCTATCGTTCCACTACTAAGTCACATATTTTTTGTGAGATCAATTTCTGTTGAATCATTTTGAGGATAGCCTTTTCATGATGATCTTGATTGCGATATTATTCTGTGCAATTATCACTTATGTTGACATTATATTTCGTCTAATTCATTTTCATCAAGCAATTGACAATATTTGTTAACTCATTGTGTATAGCGATGTTTTATAGTGGCCCGGCTGGAGTTCGAGCTCAGGCTATTGACCCAGATGGTAATTTGATTGATGATTTTATTTTCGATTGTGGTCAAGGAGAATTGAGCCATTGTGTATTGCATGTGCGAAATGCACCTAGTCCAGGTGCTACAAGTAGTTTAGCTATTGCAGAAATGATTTGTGAAAAAGCATCCACCGTGTTCGATCTCAAGCATTAGCTTCAAGCTGTCAACTGTGAAGATTTATTTTCGAAGAAGAAGATTTATTTTCGAAATGGACTTTTTTTTCATTAAATTTTCGACTTATATTTATCTTGCTACCTCGGTTATTATTCTAGGTTTACATAGAATCATTTTGCAAAAGGAGTTTACCTGTAACTTCTAAAAATTTGTTGAAAGATTTTTTTGATATAGTCATAATTTTGGCTAATTTGGTCATAATTTTCGTATCATACTGTACTGCAATCTTTGCAGTACTTTAGAGTTTGAAAATTCGGTGAGGCTCAAATATTCTATTGCAATTTGTAGAATTTCAATTATTTTCTTATCGCTGTAGACAACTGTCATACATTGAACAATGTAATGTAATGTAATTCATAATTCGTATTACTAGTATCGTTATGAAAGATCAGTAGAATGTTGTAGTCAGTATATTGAGGTGTGTTTATTCAAGCTTTTTAATTTTCTGGGCTGTCTAAAATTTAAAATTTTATTTTCTGTATTCATTCTTTATGATTTTGCTTCATTTTCAAATAATCTTGCCCAGTGCTTTTAAGATTGCTGGTTTTCTATATCAATTTATTAGCTATTATTTATTTTCTAGATTACTGTAGATTATCAGTAGATTATAATTGTTTGCTCATATAGGCTATCTGTCAAGTACTTCGCTCCCTTTTGCTCGTTTAATGCTTTAATTCAATTTTCAGTTTGTAAATGTATTTTTGTTTTAACTTTAAAATATTTTTATTTCATTATGTTTCTATTTTTAATACTCTTTTCTAAATAATTAGATGAAAATTGATTATTATATTTTATCTTACCTGAAAAGTTGTACTATGTAGGATTTTTAATACGATGAGTGCAATAAAAATTGCCTTTGTGCAAAATGATTCTGAAGAGTATTGAAACAATATGTGTTGAAGTTTTAAATAAATCGTGAAAAGTTACAATCAACTGAAATTATTAAATAGCTGGCAGATCCATATCGAAGTGTAGATGATGTCGACAGTCATTTAAAAATAAGATCCAGTTATACTTTGATGTTTTTAAACTTCGGTATTTTCCCTCAAATTCTGTACGGAATATTTGTTCGCTAAATGCTTTGAGCATCTCGTCAATTTAAAAGTATGATAGACATTAAAGAAACTGTTTTCTGGTGCTAAAAGACTAAAATATTTTTAACTTCATATCAATGGCTTCGAAAATTTGAAAGATTCGTCAGAGTAACGTCATCAGATTTGGAAGAACCAGATGGTAGCTGAGGATTTTAATTTTTTTAAGGGTTTCAAAAAAATGAAACGTTCCACAATATAAAGTTTTGAAAGAACTAATATGAAATTGGAAAATTTATTTGATATGAATTATAGCCATATTTTATCTGCTATCAATTCCACGACGCAAATTTAACGGCACGTTCCGGTACTCTTGAAAACTGGAATATTATCAACTCAGGATTTTTTAAATTCTATACGAACATAACAGAATACTTCATAGGAGAATTCTTGCTTTTGCAATTGGTTTATTTATTTAATTCTTTTGTGATGGAAATACCAAACTATGAATTTAATTGAGCTTAATTAAGTTGAATTGACATGAATTGAAATAGAATTAATTTAGATGACAGGAAAAATTCAGGTTTTATTTAAAAGATATCAATTAAATATGCAACGAATTCAAACAAATTGAACTGGATTGGCTTAAAATGATTGAATCAGATTTGCTTAAACGATTTTAATCAAAACATTGACAAATGTTAGAATCAAATTTTGGAATAAAATATCTAACTAGGCTAATCTCTAGAATATCTGCCTTACAATTTGTACAACATTTCTAATATAATTTCCATTTTTGTTCATTTTAGCTCACAAAAAATTACTTCCTCTAGATGAATCAAAATTGATCAATTTATAATGAAATTGAGATTTCCATAGCGAAATAATGCAATCAGCTAAAAACAAAAATCTTGAATAAGTTTTTAAAAAGCATCACAAGTATTGAAATGCTTCGTTTCATTTATTAATTAATTAATGAGTAGCACAAAATAGTAAAGATGAAAGGGACAGTTTTTAGATTCTCGATGCTAAATAGTAGAGATTCCAAATATTTAATCTGAGACATTTAATGAATTGTGAAAATTGATAATCGTATGGTATAATAATATATACTAATATCATAACACTCTTTGATATGCTCGCTAAGGGCAAAGGTTAGAAGTAGCTGTAGATCCCCATTGTCTCTTTGAAATCGATCATCGTTTTTTTTTTTTTTTTTTTTGTACGATTACAGATCGAACATCGCTTTCATCATTATCATTCTTGATCAGGCTTATAATAGCAGCTGCTAATTGCTCCGTTCATTTAATTCATCAACATTACTTCACTCTTTTCAAACAAATTAACGAAATATTTTTTTGTTACTTTAACTGTTTATATCAAATTTCTTTTTTTATGAGAAACTATTTCAATCCTTAATAGGTAAGGAATGTATATGGAGAAAGATCTCGTTAAATTTATTACAATTCTTCAAGTTTTAATAATATTTCAAAATCAAAATAATTTTTAATTTGAATAAAAATTGATGAAACAAGAGATGGCAGACATTCAAGGAACACCAACAACCCACACAATTAATGGCAGCAATTTGAAAAGAATTGGATTTATATCGTGAAAACTGGTTATCACGAGACCAGTGTAAGTATTCTATTTTTTTTTTAATTATTAAATTTAGGAAAAAAAAATTGAAGGTCCATAAAACCATTATTTTAATGTTATAAAAATATGACTATAGGTTAATAAGGATTGATCATATGGTTATTATTTCATAACTGTTTGTTAAACCATCACAATCACTTACTTATTTCGTTTTGCAAAATATGAAAAAGTAAATGAAAGGAACATTAAGTTGCGGAGAAATCGCTGAGTTTACTTTCAAATATTTTTATGTCTTTGAAGTAAATATGTGTTTTGTAAAATTTAGTGATAAATGTTTATAAGTATTCGAAAATATCGAATATATGAATACTTACATAAGCATTTGAAAATATGATGAATTTTGCTTTTCTAATAATCGATGTATAATCAAATTGAGAAAAATGAATTTTGCTAATATCTGAATGAATCCATGCAAAATATCAATTTAAGGGCAATAATTTTAAAGTGGAAATAACTTTAAATTAAATTGACGAAGATTTTTTAATAGAAGAAATAAGTAGTTTAGGCTGAACTGTATATTGTATAGTCTCATAAAGAAGGTATATGATAGTTGTAAATTTTTTGCATAATGGTACGACTAATTAGAATAGCATTTATGACGTGATACAATTGACGTTCAGTCTTACATTTAGTATGCAACGTGACAGGTTCGTTACATCTAATCAAATTTCATCAAATCACGTCATACATGTCCGATAAAGTTTGTTGTAGTAAAGAAAGATAGGAAAAAACTCTCAATAATCTCTTCAATATTCGATGCACATGACAAAATGAGCAAAAGTGATAAAATCATAGAAAAAAAAGAACGAATATGAAATAAAAGAAAGAATTGAATTGGCCATTTTTCAGCATTAATTCTTCTCTCTTTTCTCCAAATGGCCAAATGTTGGCCTATTATAATTGAACATTAAGGAAAAAAAATCTTTCAATAATCTCATTTAAAAGTTTAATTGGATAAAATTTGCTGCTTGCATTCCGTTTTATGCTACTAAATAATTTTACTAATTTCTTGACAGTCAAAATGGTTGAAATAAGAATTACTAACTGTATTGAAAGAGTTGAAATGAGAATTACTCGTTTGTATTGAAGGTGAAAAGGGGAAAATTTCTGACTGCTGTTCCTCCTACTTCTCAATATTTTCTTCTTCATTTTTATTTTTCAGTTGTTTTATGTTCTATGTATTATTTATTACAAGTATGTTTGCCAACATCAAACTGCGAACAGCATTTCATCTTTAAATTTTACATTTTATATCCTTTCTTTTTACGTCCAAAAAGTTAAACAAATTTGATGTTGGTTCCAATTGATGTTTTCAGGTCGTAGCATCATCCTGTCTCGATAGAAATAATCTCATTTATTGGTATTGTTAGGCTAATTTTTTTATTAAAATTACACAATGCTTTACTCGTATAAGTTAATAAAATATCTCTTTATTCCATCGATTGCTTTTGTTATCGTCATTATGGGAACTGATCAGATGAGGAGGATTGTGCATTTATATTTTTCGATTCAGTAATTATTCAATTGAACTAAATAATACTACTATATTTCGTCCACACAAAAATCACTTTTCACTTCTTTTGATATCTAACATCAGCATTTCATTATTCTCTCTCTCCTCTTCTCTTTTTTCATGAAATTTAAATATATATAACATGATTCAAATGAAATCATTTGAATGAATTTATTTTAAAATCATCTACAGCACCATTGTAAGTGATAATTTTAATTTACAGTTAATGTTTTTAATTTTTTTTTAGCAACTATTTTAAATTGTTCATAATTTCAGTAACTACTGTAACTAAATAAATTTAATTTTTCAGTTATAGCAATCAGAAAGGATATTAGATCTAATTTATTAAACTGATAGAGAGGTTGGACATTCGAAATCTTGAAGTATAAATGTATCATCGAGGTTTTTAGTGTGATTATATCGAAAAAAAAGAAAAAAAAACGTGATCAGAAGCCAAAACCATATCAGGCCTATCTGTTTCAAATAATCTCCGCTAAAATATTTGCCTCATTCATGCATTACACGTCGATTGTGATCATTTGCATAAAAAGTAGGTTTGAGCCATGAGATGTATCTATCCTGTTATCTAGCATACAATCAACAAAAGCTTGTCCCAATTCAAGGTCTAATTTTAAGGTCAATAACCTACAGAGCCACATGAACAGTAGATCTTTTAATGTTCTGATTAGTTTAGAATTTTCTTTTTCATCTATCGTTAAATTTCAAATTCCATTTTTCAGTTCCATTTGAAATGTTCACATTTTTATTCGTAAATAATATTCTCTTATGTCAATTTCACAAATACTATTCTGAGTTATTAAATTCAATACATGTGCTAATAATAGAAGGCCTGGGACGAGCACAATACAAAAACACCGCGATGAGATGAGATAGAAGCAAGAAAGGAAGAAAAAAAAAAACGAGGACAACTGCAATTTTTATAATTTCTCACAAACGACACAATAGATTATTGACCTGTTATTACCTGTACACATCATAGTATAATAAGTAGTGCTCAAGAAAATCAAACTTTTCTTTTCGTCACTTTGTCATTTCTCGTATAAAATATATCGAGAATTTAAATCAAAATATTTCATATCTATAGACAATTAATTATAATTGAGTGCAGCTTTCATATTTGAATGCATTTCTTTCATTTTTTTTTTCTTACAAACCTGTTTATTATTGTAATCAAGTTTTCAAACGTCATCGATGTCATGGAAATTAATAATTTTTAATTCTTGCAAGTTTTAGTTATTGCCAGTAACTAGTCGAATGAATTTATAAATGCAATGTTATCATCACATTCAGATTCATCTACTGAAACATATACTGTATCTGGTAGTTCCTCTACCTGTGGTAAGGTTTTAACTTTGGTCTTTTTTTTCTTGTTGATTTCACTTATACTGTGTGGAAATAGGATTTCCTCTTGAAACATTTGCATCTGATATTCGAGGATGTAAATACTAATACTTACATATGTAAAAATTATCATATGGATGCTTTTTTTTTAAAAAAAAAAAACTTTTAACAAGTGTTTGCAAAAGAAAGTGACGAAGAAATGGATAAGAACACTTTGGAAAAGTCAACTGAAGTGGAAAAAGCTAATGATGGCAATGAATCCAACAGTGGTGCTAATTCATCGGATGAAAATGTAAACTTTACTTGATTTTTTCTTAATTAATTAAACTTATAGTTTCGTAATTTTCCATTTAGATAGAATGTGGTTACTGATAATTGATGTGATGATTTAAAGAAGAGAAAAAATGAGCAAAATGACAGTATTTAGCATGTGAAACTAAGAATGGTGTAAGAATAAGTGTGGGAGTTACTGACCTGTGATTAGAAATTACTGGTCAGATTTAGAAAATGTAAAATTCGTCAAATACAGTTTAGGAAAAAAATGAAACTGACTAATGCTCGAGTTTAAAAAACGAAACTGCTTGAATGATACTTGAAGCCTGCACGTAATTTCATTTGCTCAAAATAGTATAATTTAAGATTACTTTCGGATACGAATGATGAATCCTCTTTTCTCGAAAACAATCATTTAGTTTCGTGAAAACACTTTTCTCTCCTTACCTTTTTTTCTGAATTTTTTTTTACCAGTTTCTATCCATATCTATTAAAAAATGTTATTTAAATATTATCATTTGATTATGTTTTTTTAGTGAAGAATATTATTGAATAAAAAATTGCTTTACTTAGTTTATTTTGGTTATATCGCTTATGTAATTTACTTTAATCCCATCTATTCCGACGCTTTCCACTTTTTTTTTTCACAAGTGAAGACCATTGAAGCCTTAACAAGTGATGGACAAAAAGGAACAGTATGAGATCAAGATATTACTCTGAATGTACTGAGAACGATTAGCCTTTTTGCTATTCACTAATTTTTAGTATATAATTAAAATTATTCAAATACAATACTATATTCTGCTTATTCGTTTCATTGGTACTACAAAAATCCATCCATTTTTCGGCAGTTTATTTATTATTCATTAGAAACTTTAGATATTATTCATTTCATTTTAGTTACTTCGTATAGCAATTTTTATTAATTAATTTTACTGTATAATTATACGGAGCAGAAATCGATTCCTCCAATCTTTCTTTTTTTTTTTGCAGGAAATCATAATTCCAGAAATGACAATAATAACTGAGGAAAACTTACCACAAATTCCCACAAACAGGACAATTGAACTGAATGAGGTAGTTGATCTGCCAAGCAGGCAGAATCAGAATTCTCCTGAATCAGGCAAACAAACTGAATTTGATACCGTTTCTGAAGCATGTAATCAAGATAATTCAAGGGAGGCATCAAATGCAGTAATTTGCGAGAAATCTGCTACCAATAATTCTGCTTCTACAATGATTTCTGAATCGCTTTCCTGTGAAATTCCATCTGAACAGACATTATCTAAATCTTTTTCTAAAGTTTCAAATGAAACCACTTCTGATCAATTAGATTACACAAACATCTCAAACGATACTTTAATTCAATCTTCTTCTGCTGAGACTCTTCAAACTGAACTAATTCACAATCCTTCGCAGAATATTGAACCAAAATCACCGATAATAACTACACAACCATTTACCTCCGTAATTACTGCAAAAAGTGCAGCGTTTCAGGAAGAAGAAGTTAAAGACACTTCTTCATCTGTCATTGAGGATACAAATAGTTTAGTTTCAGAAAATAATACCAAAAATTTTCCTATAAAAGCCAATACTACTCCTGTAAGCACTGAACTTGCAATTAACGCTAACATAAGTGAAGTTCAACAACTTCTGCAGCACCAATCACTTCCTCCGATGACCATCTCAGAATCATCCAAAACATCACCAACTTCATCTGAAACTTCAGAATTTGAATTAGCGCAAACTTGTGCAACAATACCTGAATCATTGGATAATCTTCAAACAAAAACATCGATTCCAAGCAAAAACTCTGCCGCAATTAATTTTGAAGTTAGTTCGATTGTTTCTAAATTTGTTCGAAATGCAATTATCCGAAAATGATTTACTTTTGAATCACTTTGAATAAGTGAAAGAGAATTGATAATATACTCTTTTTTTTTTTGAACATATAAAATATACTCCTTTTTTTCAAAAAGTACTTCCGAACAGTGGTTAATAGATTCTTTTGAATGTAGGAATAGTAACAACAATTAGAAAAGTAATTGGAAATTGAAAAAAAAAAGTTTTAAGACAAATGAAGAAAGAGCAGAGATCGATGAATATTATAAAGGGCCATATTGCAATGTATTATATTTGATGTTAGCAGTGAATAATGATGATAAAAGAAGAATAATTTAGAAGAGAGAGAGAGAGAGAGAGAGAATGATTGATGAAAATACAATAGTGATGGAGAGGATATACAACACAATCGTTTTATAAATATGAAATTTAGGCTATAATCCATAAAATTTTCGTTCATTTATTCATTCATTCATTCATGGGAATTTGTGAATCGCGTAGAAGCCGTCGACGGGTTGCTTTTTTTTTCTCGTTTTTCCAATTAAAATTCCATAAACGATTAAATTTAAAAAAAAAAAAATTTGCTTTATTTTTTATTTTTTTAAAATTGAAGTCCAAAGATGAAATATATATATGCGTGCTGAATATATGAAAAGATAATGGATATTTGATTCGTTCATTTTACTTATTCGAATGAGTTTTAAAAAGCAGAAAATTTGTTTAAAAACAAAATGGTAAGCAATGTAACAAATGAATGAAGCGAAACACATGCGATTTATAAGCATACAATGCAGCTAATCCGAGAATTCTTATAGTCATTTGAAATCCATCCAGAACATGATCTTATCATCCTTATCATTTGCGCCATCCCCTAACAGTCAGTTGATATTATTACCTTTCCGGCTATTTAGTTACTACAGCGAAAAGAGATTTTGATGTGTGTTCATTTGCCTACGGTGAGGGAATTTGAGCAGAGGTGAAAGAATGGAATTTACCGGTGATAAGTGATAAGCGGTCGGAGTGAGATTGCATTACTGTTAGTGATATAATTGTGTAAGATTTCGAATTCTTTTCAATGCTTGGTGTTATAGTGTTTTAATTATGACAATTAAAATGTGATAATTATCATTGCTGTAAAAAAAAGTTGACATTTTAATGTATAACAATAGCATGAATGATAGTTGTAATTGTGATTGTGATTTATATGTATTTCTTATTTGTGTTGCCAAAGATAAATTAATAGTTCTGCGTGGTTCTTTTTTTTTTTCGAAATTTGCAACTTATGATTTATGTAGAATTTTTCGTAGTTTACTTTTGAGTTCAAAATTTGACAAAGTTTAAATCCATTATTTACATTTCTGTTTCAGGTGATTCCCGGTGGCATAGGAGCGGGAACACCGGAAATTCCAAAATTTGTGGATCCTAATGTTATGGAAAAAGATAATAGTAGAAGTATGTTTCTTCAAATCTATTTTTTTTTTTTTAAGTGAATTTCTTTTGCTATTGGATTATGTGATAGACTGCTAGATTTTTATTTTTACACAGTGGACAGAAATAGGAATTGTTTTGAGAAGGAGATGGATTGAACGAAATTTATGAGTATATATTAAGAAATATATGAGTTTATAAGTAATTAGAAATGGAACTTACTTCATCTCAATGAGCCATATTGAACTGTCACTTGTATTTAGTTATACGAGTTACCAATATATACATCATAATAATCTACCGATGGAACATCTTTGATGATTCTAAGGAAGGAAAAAAGTAAAATTTTTCAAGTGAACATTTTCTTTAAGATGCTAATCTTATTTAGCATCTTAAAGACACCTATGCATCTAAGAGTGTTATTACACGTATGCATTTAAAGGTGTTTTTTTTTTTTAAAAAAAAAAATTATGTGAGAGTTTAAAAAAAAAGAAATCATTTTTAGCAGCAAGGAAAAATTATCAACAAATTAGTTGATATGAAGAAAAAAAAAATTTTTCTGTAGCTTTTTGTCAATCTAAAAACGTAACATTAGTTAGTGAATCTGTGCTACAGTTATCACAACTGCTGTGAAAGAAAAAAAAAGCAGTTCTACTTGCAAAAAACAGTTATCACTCTAAAACAAAGAGTTACTAAATTGAATCAAGCCTGATCGTTATAAGCAGCTTTAAAAGATGTATATGCATATATATACATCATAATAATCTACCGATGGAACATCTTTGATGATTCTAAGGAAGGAAAAAAGTAAAGAAAAAAAAAAGGGCTTGGGTAGGATTGTATGGAGTGAAAGGTCTTAGTATGCTTAGTACGCTGATAATGTAAAGAAATATTACGTAGTTTTCAATTTTAATTACTCAATTATAAGAAGAGTTAATTTGAAATCAACAAATATCTATCTGATTTTATGGGAAATGTTTGTAGGAATCTATTTTCTGTTCTTTTTGTTCTTCGCACTTCTTACATGTACTGCATTGTTCCTCATTTGGAATGCAGAGAAAAGTCTCTAGAACTAAATTTCGTTATATTGAGTCTTCGAATACATATGATTAAATTACTTATGAAATGAATCCTCGAATATATGATCAAATTGCCCGTGGTTCCATGATTTCAAAAAAAAGAAATGTTAGGGAAATTTCTGCTGCTTTTTACTGTTTTTTCGAAATTAGTGGCCTTTCATAATATATTTTCACTTAAGTAATGTCTACCTATTAACAGTAAAACAGTGAAAAAAAAAACAGTAAAAGAAGGGGAAATAGTCATAGATGTCAAGCGGTATTTAAAGCTTAGTTCAATGTAAATATCTCGAATAAGTAGTTAATTCAAGGATTACTTCGGATTTTTTTAATTCATTATGTTTCCAATATTGCTGATTATCCTTGATAACTTATCTTTTTTACTTTCGGACTATTAACTTAATGAAATGTCCTGAAAAAAGGAGACCAAAGCAGTTGTTTTTTTCATTGTTTCGATATGAAACGATATGAGTGAGTAAGCAAGAAGAGAGTGATTAGTATATTTTTAAATGATAGAAAGATGGAATGAAACATAACAGCGAAAGTATAAGAAACAATACAAAACAGCTGTTTTTCAGATTAATCACTGACAGAAGGAAAGACTGAACTAATTCAACTTACGATGGCTTTATTTTTATCATCATTAGTTATCAGTTCTTATCGATTATTTTCTCACTTTCAAATCATGCTTTCTGTTTTTGAAAAATCTCGGTCTTTCGGAATATTTAGAAAAAAACTTGCAGAAAACGTTGCAAAGACTTTTGGATATGTTTGGACATGTTTTTCTGTGCTATTTTGAATATAACATAGTATATCTGGTTTATTTCTAAATCCATGATAATTTAATAGCGACATGTTTATCACTGTAGTTCCTTTGACACATATTTTTTATTTCAGCATGAATTAAGAAAAAAAATTATGGTTTTTGTTAAAGAGAAAAAATTTTTGCTATTCCGTAAAATCAAATAAAACGGTTTGAGATGAATTATATGCTGAAGTGGTTGTAATAAATGATGATGATGATGATGATGATGATGAGCGAAGAAGGGCAGAGAGTATGAATGGTTTTTCAATACACCATTCTCTGCTTTGTTATATGGTAACAAATATAGTCTGATCATGCCAAACTATGTCATGATTATGGTTCAATGTTGATGAATTTCGACTTGGAGCTACTTTTCATATAAAACTTTTCCTTGACTCTCTTTCTATTTTTTTTTCTTTCTATGATAGCTTATTTAGAAATTTTTCATTTTCCACATTCTATCATTAGTGCTTGATATACAGCAATTTATATCGGAGAAAATTAGGCAGTTACAATGGTTGTTTATTTATTCGAGTTTTATTTTAGTTCTAATTAAACTTATCATTTTTTATGAACAATGCTTGTATGATTATGCGATATATTTTCGCATTATAGCATCATTTCGATATTTTCGAGATTTAAACATTTATTTGTGCTATTTCATTATGCAGCGAGACTTTTCTGCTGTATAATCGCATTACGGCGCTTTGCATCACATGTAGCTAAAACATTAACAAACTAAAATAAAATGGAATAAGAAGAAAGTAGAGAATAATTGAACTCTATTCTTGAGAAAGCTAATATCCAGTTTCAAAGTAATATTAACTTCCTATAGCTCTGGTCACTTATATATATACATATATATATATGCTCGATATACGCAAATATGCACATTGACACAGTCTGTTATATTAACTATAATATTGTTGTATGTATATTTAAACGTTGCATTATCATTTATGCATAAATTTGATCTGTCTTATATTTACTGAACGACTGAAAATGCCATCATTAACTGCGTCAGCTGTAGTTTCTGTTATGAAATTATTTGGCAAAAAGAAAAAAGAATGTAAGTTTGAAATTAATGGTTGTCAGTTGTATCAAGTAATTCTCAATTTTTTTTTTCGAAATTTTAATTTATCTATCGCTATGATAATGAATTCATCTTAATTGTTCTATTTTAAATTGCTAGATTAATCTGGACTTTTCTTTCATCAGTTGATAACTATAAGATAGATATTTGAATGATTTAGAGTTATTGCAGAATAGTATTGAACGAAGAAAGGGTAACTTTTTGGTACTGTTTATTAAACTGATATAGAAATTTTTCGGGATTAAATAAAAGCTTAATAAAGCTAAGCAGAAAATTATCAATATGCGTCAGAGTGAAATATCTTTGTTTGGTGCCATACAATTAGTTTGTCTTAATCAAGAGTTGTGATATGATCAATATCTTTGATTAGTTGCTTGTTGGCGGTAAGAAGACACTAAATTTAAAATGAAACCTTTTTGATCTTGCTTTAATTTTTTTATTTTATTTCTTTCTCTTTTATGACTGATAAATAATTCCATGACCAGTCGGGAATCTGTTGTTAGGAATTTCAAAAAAATTAATAAAAACTAATTGATTTAAATTTCTGACAAGAAAAGATTTTTAATTTTTGCTAACAATAACAAATTCATAAAAGTCCAATTTTCTTTCAGATGAAATAGTTTCGAAAGAGCAGCAACCCAACGAAACGGTTGAAGTGAATTCGATGACAGGAAGTGAAGTGAAAAAAGTGGAAGGCACAGAAGTAGCATCGGACACGGTTCTCGAAGAAAGGCAGAATTCTGTCGGGGAGACGTCATATAAAGTGGATAAAGCTAAACCAGCAACAATGCAGTTTGAAACTCCTCGTAAGCCAGCACCAAGGTTGGTTCAAATTTTTATGAGAAATCTAGGAAAATTATTGATCAAATGAGTTTTTTTTATTTATAACTTATATATTTAAGAAATACTCTTTGCAGTTTAGATTTTGCTGGATAAGATATTCAAGCAAATATTTTTTGGGATTTGTAAATCGGAAAATGTCAATATTTTGTCCATTTGTGTTTTTTCTGTTGGTTTGAATTCAGTGTTTCTATTTGAATTTGGATTCAAATAGACAGTGTAACAAATGTCCATTTACCACTGCTATTTTTCAACATCATAAGTCAAGCTTTTATGCAGAATCAAAAAATTCGTGCTATTTTACAGATAGTGATAGAAGTAAAATGTATTTTTGTAACTAATATGAAAAAAGATAACTTAGAACTGTGCTCGAGGATAGAATACAAGATATGAATGATTTAGGAATTTGTCACAAATATTTTTTCAATATTAAAGATGAAGTCTGGATTAAGCAAGATTGTGAATGTTTTAAAGAATTTTGAAAGTAGAAATCGAATATTCAATGTATTACATTATAAATTACATTCTGATTGAGCTTTTTGATGAAACTTCTCACTCTTCTCATTCTCCTTCCTACGTATGTTTTCGTTTCTTTGTTTTGCTACATTTTGCAAATTTGTTAGTGGGAGGCATTGTGCTATATATTTCTTTACCTATTACCAATTACTTCGCTCTTTTTGTCTAGTCTCTAGCAATATTTAGCCATATTTATCTAGCCATATATTTATCTGTCTGACCGATAATTTGTTTATCGGTATTTGACATTTCCAGTTAGCAGTTCTTTATAGCTATTTCCAGCTGTCTTGTTTGTGGGAAGGTTGGCATATTTGGGTTCCTAGGAAAAATATCTTTTAGAAAGTTAAATAAAGTTTAACAGGACAGTGTTGCTGTTTAGATTGTGCAGCTTTAAAAATTATCCAACTTTAAAAAAGAAAATTTATCTTTTTAATTCTTGGGACTTTGTTAAGTGATCTATGTTGTGCATTACATAACCACATTGTGATAGTTTTTCTTTTTTTTCTTATCACTTAGCGAAAATCTCAATTAGAAGGAGTCCAAATAACGGATGATCGTTTCTGGAAGGATTTCGTTACGAATTACCAGTGCTTTCGTGTTTTTACCAGACATTAATTATAAACTTGGTAGATAGTAATCATGTTTGGTTTGATTCCACTGAGACAAACAAACAGAGAATGATGTGCTCATTAGAATATATTGTTTGGAAACATCTGATGTGCTATGGAATTGACCAATGTTTATCGATAGTATCAATCTTTTTCTTCGTTCTTTTATCTCTTTCTTTCTCGGCATGTATGGCTTTATTCTTGTGCCTTTTAAACGCTTTGCAAACCCTGTTTCAAAAATTTTTTTTTAGTATCCTTATACTTTAACGTAAATAGAAAATTAACTCTCAGAATATGTATATGCTTTAATGCTCATGAATGATTTTCTAGATCTACTCAGTCATTATTTTAAAAATGTCATTTTCAGTCATGTCATTTATGAAATATTTTTAAAAGTTACTGATATTCATTTCAAATTTCGGTGAGAAATGATGCATAAACTGTGCATTGAACATTTTAAATTTGGCAGCATCATCGGATATAGTATTAGTAGTAATTTCTGAATAGGTGCAATAATACTTTATTTAGTTCATTCGAAATTAATGCAGACATTACAAAAATTGGAAGGAAAAGTGAAGTTAATGGTTTTAAGATTGCAAGGAATATGACACTGTCCGGTTAAACTTATAAGGTTATATCGGATTCATATTATGTAAGTCACTTTCTTTTGTTTTGCCATATCTGTGTTGAAGGAAAAAGAAAGAAATGGGCAAAAAAAATTAAAATTTGAGACAGTTTAAGTTTCAAATGGTATAAAAAAAAACGATTAGTGACAAGAACATAAAAATAGCCTGGCTTTGAATTGTAAATATTAGAGGTGATACTTCTTACTTTCCTTTTCATTCTCCCTTTCTGGTGTCCCTGAAGCTTATATGCTTACCTCATAGTGAATTATATTTTGTATATTTGAATGGAGGTGTAGTTTAGTCATTGAAATATATTTTCTAGAACAAGATTAAGGGACTTCATCGTAATCTTGGATATTGACAGCATTTAGGTTTTGCTTTTGCAATTTGTTTGCCTTTGCTTTTTTGTCTTTAGAACCCTCAAGATCAGTTCGTTCCCTCGATGCTTAAATATTACATCATAAATATAGAGCAAGTTTGAAAAGTAATTATATGTTTATCTTATAATGAATACTTAGAAAAAAAAATTAATACTTAGAAATTTTTTTTACAACTTAAATATCATACCTTTCCAAAAAATGCTACATAGATCATATGCTGAATGCGACAATTCATAAAATGTTTTAGAGTAGATAATTACATCATAGTGTCGAGTTCATTCTCCTTTCTTCGATTTAATGATGTGTGGTTTGATGAGAGTTGGCATCTACTTTCTCAAATTGTTCTCATTTCATTCCATATTTCTTAAGTGCTGTGACATTAATGGCAAATGCATACGCATCATTAAATTCTTTTTGCCTATTAAGTTCTAAAGATTTTGAAATTTTAGTATAAATTAGTTAGTTCAATTATTTTGATGTCATTTATTAAACTGTTTCTGTAAAGCAATAAGTAATTTTTGTCAGGTGGTAAAATGATGATTTGTTCAATTGGTTATTTTTCTGTTACTAATCTATGATATTGCTGATAACAGAGTTATCGTTTCTCTTTTTCGCGTTATATTTTTTGTTTTTCAAATTTATACCATTTATTAGTGAACATTTCTTTTTTCTTCAAATATTCGGAAATGATGTAGTAAATTGTTGTCTAGTTTCTCATGTCAGGTTTTTTAATTATAGCGTAGATTCACGGACAATTACACGTCCATCAAAAATACGAACTCAACAATTACCAGAAGCAACGGTCACGCCGTTTTCAAAAACTGAATCAGAATCTGCAACTGCAGATATGCTTACTGCTAATACTGGTAAGCTCTTTTGCTTTCCATTTTAATGCGAGCTAATGTTTTGAAAATGTAATATTATTTCTTCAGATGTTAAGTGCATTTGATTTATTGCTGCATTATAGTAACATCACTATATAATTCTAAAAGCCGGAATAGACGTTGATAATTTTGAAAAAATAGAATTTCGAGTTCAACAGTTACCACTTATTTTAATCCATATTAAATCATTTAGGAACACCTTAGCATTTCTAACATTTTTTTTTTTTGCTTTTTTGCAAGTTCTGTTGATCGCTTTAACAAATGTGATCATAAGATCAGTTCAATGCTGATAGTAGTCTTGTTTTTTTTTTTCCTGCATTTGAAAGATTCAAAGAAATTTTAGTTTTAGCACAAATTCCGTTTTGTTTTTGCAACTGAAAGATTCGTTTTATGCAAATACTCTGTGAAAATTTAATTTATACTGATAATGTTAAAATATATTAGCCTTCGGAAATACTTTGCAAGTTTTGCAGGGCAATCGCTTCCTCCACCAGCTGTAAGCGGTGCTCCAAGTTATGTTTCATCACAACCGCCACAAATATTAGGGCAACAATCATCGATTGCATCACGATCACAACAAGGTTTACCACCAAATTCAGTGCAACAACAAGTTGCAGCATCGAAGCCTATTCTTCAGCAAGCAACCGCACCCAAAATTATTCCTCAATCAGAGCATCAACAACAACCTTTTGCCACAACGACTCCAATGAGGGGTGTAACTCACCCAGTAGTGATACCACCAAATATCACACCCTCTGTTCCAGTTATTAGCACAAATCCTACTGTCGTTTCTAATGCTCCAGTTGCTGCACAGGGTCCTCATAATCCGGAAAATTCTCAAAGGTAAATAATTTTTTCCATAAAGATCAAAAGTTTTGCATGATTTCTTTCCGAGTTACGGAAAATAGAAATAGAAGACTTGAATTAACGCTAATTTTTTCTTTTTAGGGAAGAACGAAAATCATTACAGCGTGTAAGGCAGCGGACTGTAACGGTGCAAAGCCAAATAAGTCTCGACATAACAGCTGCATACAATGAAGTGAAACAGGTAGCTGTTCTTTTTTTTTTTGGAATACTCACTTTAGTTTTTTAGAAGTAACTAGCATAATATCTTTTTTGTAAGTAGAAACATTCGATATTTCTAGTTCAGAATGCCTGTCTTATGTTTACTTTTGGTTCATTTATATTTCCTCGCAATATGTGGAGACAGGATGAATGGGTATGTAAAAGCTCTATCTCCTTATTGATAATCTTACAGATCGAACATTTTAAGAGTAATTTAAGTGGATTAATTTTTAAAATTGTTATTAAAAAGTGTAAAATGATTCTTATCGAGAAAGATGTTAAGTCATTTAAATTGAAATCATAATATATTGATTCGAATTTGTAGTATTATTTAAGTGATACGGAGGAGAACTGATTGCAGATGAACTCAGATGACCCTGCTACTGAACTTGTACGACGTGTGCAAGCGATTGTTGCTACAAGAGAGAAAGAATGGAGTGCTAAAAATGAAAAGGTTAAAGGATTTTAGTGGAAGGATTTGTAACAATTTTGTATTAAGGTGTTCACGAATGGGTGGGTTTGTTACAAAGAACGACATGTAAAAAAAGCCATAAGTACATCGATGTCGTTCGAGAGTGCAGCTTCTCGAATAAAATATGTCCGTTTAATTTTGCTGTGATCCAGTGCAATTATGAATAGTAATGAACATAATCACTCTTGCCGTTTAAATGCTGACTAGCTAACAATTGAACATTACTGTTAACTTTTAGCTCTTAAGAGAATGATCATTATTAGTTATTTGTTGCTAGGCAGATAAATAAGTCAATTTGGTAGACAAATAAGCATTAAATCATCTATTTAATTGTTAACTTTTTTTTTTGCACTTTACTATTATTGAACAATCAATTTAAAGAAACTTTTCATTTAGTAAGAACTTAAATGAACTGTATAACACAATTGTTTTTCAGTTAACTCAACTGCTTGCACACGAACAAAAGCGTAATGAACCACTGGAACAAAAAGCTGCCGAACGATTATTAGCTATGGCTGAGTATGAAAAATTAGTGCAAGAATTTGTGGAAGAATTAAGGAAGAAAAATTCTGATGGTAAGAACTTTTGACTCATTTTCTATGAATGGATAGGATCATTAGAGAAAGGTAAAATTGATGTGTATTTTTACATTGCTTTGATTTTTCACAAATGAATGTAGTTAATAACATCATCAAGGTTATAAAAGAATATAAGTTGAATGACACTTGTTGATGGTACGTAGTTCGTGTGATAAACTGCATGTATTGTTGAGTGATGGTAGAAATACAAGATGACTGTACGGCCATTCTAAGAGAAAGTGCCACATTTAATGTTAGAAAGGAAAGAAAGAAGATAAATTAGAGAATGAATGGTTGGTGTTTGATCAGATATGAGTAGTTTTTAAATGATTCTTTGGATTTGGCATAATTTGTTGATGTATAGTGCTGTTGATTTATGTTTTATAATGATTTATATTACTAATTGCTTTTGATTAGTTTTCTTGGAAATTATAAAATGAACCAGTAAAATGATTCATATTAACTTTATAGCTGTTTTGCTCATAAAATAAAGTGATGCAAATTTTCAAATGTTGAAATTGCAGAGAAAAATTGCTTAGGTGAATCAAAATCAGTGGGTAGACCAGGACCAGAAAGGAATTTATCGCCGGATGATGTTACTCAGTTACTTAAAGAACGAGATCAATTAGCAGAGGAAGTGAATTCATTAGAAACAAGTTACGGTGAACTTTTCAGACGTTATGAAAAATTGCGACAAACAAGTGTTGAAATTAAACGAGTACGTTTTCTTTTTATCTTCTGATAACACAAGCGATATTAATTATCCCTTTCATATAATGGTTTCGTTATGTTTTGTGATTTTTTCCAGAGGAATGAATAATAATAATAGATACCTATATCACCTCATGTTTATATTATTTCTTGAATATCTCACTGAATGGTGTGATTGTTTTTGACTGAATGATTTTAAAGCTATTGGATTTGTGTGTAATTTGAAAGATTCTGTCAAACCCAAACTACTTTTATTCAAAAAACTCATTCCATCTGTACCATTCATGCTCGATTGTCGAGTAAATTTGACTGGCTAATTTAATAAAATGATTATGAGTTGCTTTTAGAAGACTTTAAGCATAATTCGTGACTCTGTGCAGCTTCGATTTATTTGAAAGTTATTTGCACTGATTATAAGCTTCTGTTTTCAGAATGAAGATAGTGTTAAAAGCGCATCTGAAGAAATGGCAAGGAGATATTCACTTCTTGTTGAGAAATTTGAAATGCTTCGACGAAATGCTGAGGAACAGTTGGATCTGTGAGCTTTCGTTCCGTTATTTCGTGCTAGTTAATTCCATTTGATAATTTAGATAATCTTAGTGCACGTATTGAAATTTAGACAACTGAAGCATTTTGAAAAGATGACTACTTTTATCTATGACGGTGGTATAGAATTGTTTGGTATTTTAGTATTTTAAGCAAGGATGGATTGAGATGAATAGTACTTAAATTTTTTTGAAAGAATATATGTTAGACTATCTCTAGCATATAGTTGTCCCATTAGCAGCGAAACTTATTATATGAATATAGAAGCAAATACTTTTATACATTAAGTGCTTTGTTGTGAGTTACCACTTTACGAATACGTCAATAATTTTACCAAATGCTTTGTTCTTTCCCAGCACAATAATTGCAAAATTTCATGCAGTGACTTTATTTTTCGAAAGAAGTATGTTTGTATGGCTTCGTGTTACAAATTCATGACTATGTGGATGAAATTTTTATGATCTTTATGTTAAGATAGTAACTAATGGATAATTTTACAGCGCAAATAACGAAATAGAAAGACTGATAAAACAGCATGAGGCAGATACACTTGGTTTGCGTTTGAAAGTGAAACATCAGGAATCAAAGATCGACAGTTTAACTGTGAGTCTGGAAGCTAGAGTAAGTTATAGCACAGTTATAATTAATGCGATGAAGGAAGATTTACTTTTGAATGAAATTAATAAAAATAGAATTTACGATTTATAAATTCATCTAATACAATTTGCATATGGTAACTGTAGATTTGCCGTACGTTCAGAACTAGCATTGAGCTATTTCTATATTAAAATTATTTCTTGTGCAACAAATCAAAAAAGAAGAGACAAATGGAATAAATTTGAAGTGAGAAGTAGAAATTAAATTTATCTAAGCCGAATAACGTATGAAAATGAATGAGGTTCTGTTCCGTCTTTGACTAGGAATGCAGATATTAATTTAATTTGGATCAAGTATAATAGGGGGACTTTTTTTATTCAGATCTTTCTCACGAAATAAATACTGATTCTGTTTAGTTCCAGTTCTAATTACTTAACTTGCATAATGGAATACCGTTCATATAATTTACAAATTTCGTTCATCCTGGTCATGTGATATTAGTTATGTGATGTTTTTTTGTGTGATATGTTAGACTACTCTTTTAATTTTCTTGATTTTATTTTGTTTAATCTACCAGATATCTTTTTACTTGCAGAGCAAGGAATTGGAAGTCATAGCGAGAAATACATGAGGAGAAGTAAACATAGAAACTAAAACAAGTGATAAATTAGAGAATAAACTGTATGATAAGAAAATGGAAAGAGAATTAAAAAAGTGGAAATGAAATTTTAAAGAAATAATTATGCATCGCTATTTCTCTATCACTATCATACTACGCATCATTTACAGAATTCAATAGATAAATCAAATTTTTTTGGGGCCTTCCGCTATTTGACTGTTACCTATAAATCATTTCTAGCAAATAAGCGAAGAAATTCTTAAACAAAGAGAAAAGTAGAAAAATGACAAAAAAATTGTTTTCCTCATTATTAGGCATTACATCTTTTATGGTCGCAAGAAGTTTCGCGATCACTGTTTTAGTATTTCGAAGGCTGGAATACGGAAAACTTAAAAATGAATGGCAGAGTGTCTGTCACTCAACCTCCATACAGTTCCCTTCTTGTATAATTATACACTTAGCCTTAGGACTCTTAGATTTTTTATTTTGGGTAGATATCGATGTTAGCTTATTAGTTGTTATGTGAAATCATTCCTAGATTGTAATGATACCGATTATCCACTCATCTTTTTGCTAATTCAGGACTATTTAATTGAAATACAACGAATTTAATACTGTCCATTTATTCAGTGTATTTAATTCTTATGCTGATTTTATATGTTCATTCTTTAATTTACTCTTTTTAAGTTCTGACATTCTTTTCCTTAACTTTTTTAAATAAACTCGTATATTTATTTGTAGCAGAAAGAGCTGGAAAGTATGACAGCAATATTTGAAGAAGTAATTACGAAGGCGGAAGCAAATGATGCTGCGTGCGATGCTTGATTTCGAGAAAATTTGTTTTCTTTGGATAGAATCTGATGCCGATATATTTTTTTTTTTGCTACATTTTGAAAATCATTTGAAAATTGTATTTCTAATGTTATATGTTACATTTTATTACATTTTTCCTTCTAAAATTTTCAAATTTACAAAATAGCTTTAGTGATATAATTATTCAAATTCTATAGTTTTCAAATTCCTTGTTTTTTTTTTCACTTGATTCTTTATTTTCTTTCTGATTCGTTGCAGATTAAATTTAAGTCTTTGATTTTAAATGAGCAAAAAAAGAAACGTACGAAAGTATAAATATGTCGAAACATTCGTTTAAAGTTTTTTGATTCCTATTTAGAATTGGAAAGTTTGTTTCTTCTAGCAATTTTTATAATTAAGGAACGGAGAAGTGAAACATATTTAGATGATATATAATAGTTTTACAATGATTTTATATGTATGCTAGCGTTTGTGAATACGGTGAGCTGAAAGGCGTCTATTTTTATTCCAATTTTCTTGTACTATAAATAGCATTTCATTATCTTTTATTGCTTGTAAGCTTATTTGAATATTTCAATTCACATGGGATCTTTGACTATTTTTATTCTAGCATATTGAATTGTATTTTTTTTTTTAAATTTAAAACGGACAGAACTGTCAAACGTATCTTATTTGCAAATTCATATGGGAATGGAGATTTTTCAAAATTCGAAGTTTCGATGAAATTCAATGAGGGCTATCATGACATCACTTTGATATTGTATTCAAGTTTTGGTCTCTGCTAACATATTTTTCCTAGCTTAGTAGTAGATCTCATCAATCTTCCAATTCCCTTTTCATATTGATAGTGAAAACAAGCCTAAATGGTTATGTTGCACGAAATATCATTCGTCTAGCGTAATCAAACGATCTGAATAAATTTGATTCCGCTCGACAACTATTTCTTGTCACCTGTAAGAAAAAGGAAAGTAAAGAATAAGCGTTTATTTTTTCATTAGTTATGAAAAGTTTAACTCATATGAACGTTGCATTTCTCTTCCCTTCTCAATTTTGATTATCTAGAAAATTGATTTCAATAAAACATTCAAGAAAATTTCTAGAGAAGAATTCCAGGATTTTTTTTTTTCAAATTCATATCTTTGCATGATTTAGCTTAAATTGATTTTTGTTGTGTAGATTGCTTTATTTGTAAAATTATAAATTTTCTAAAAAAAAGTTTGTGAATTATTCCTTTCTTGCAATTGTAATTTCTTCTATATTCGTCGCTCTATTTTGTGATATTTTTCATTTTTATATGTAATTATAGATATTTTGGCATATATGCTTAAAAAATTCTGTTAATTCGAAGAGTTTCTTTTGCACATTAAAATAAAAGACGTGTGCTGTATACATAAACAATAGACGAGAAGTTGAAAAGAAACAGCAAAAAATACTAGCATTCTAAATTCTTCTCAAGAGAAGAAAGGGTTTTTCCACAAGTGATATTTCGAAATAAATTTGACTAATTCTTTGATACTAATTGAGAAAATCGTCCGGCACTTAAGGTTGTGCATGTACTTTGTCCGAAATATTTTAAAACACACCTATCGATCCGTACAGATATTCTCACTTTATCTGCTCTCCCTACTTTATATTCCATATCATCTATTAGATTGTGTAATACAAATTATCAAAGTTAAAAACATAATTTACCACAAAGATTTCAATCTTAAATTCTCGAATAATTTCAAGATTATTTCAAATTCCTTAAAAATGGAAAAGTAAACAGTTTTAATTAGAAATTTGTAATCTCTCTTCGTTGCATTTTGGATGTTCGATGATTCGCTGATGAAATACGGGATTTTCAAGTTTATTAATCATATTTTTCGGATAACTCTGCCATTTCATGGATTTTATTGTAAAGATCATATTGAAGTTTTAAATCTGTATGCATATGTCTATCATTACAATATCTTTATTCTTTCATGCAATTCGCTTGAAACATTTTCACGGTGATCATTTTGAAGTTTATTCATTCCTTCATTGTTGACATCCTTCTAATCAAGCTATCTGATAAGTAATTAGGATTTTGACTGGTTAGAAAAAAATTAAATTCGATATTACAAAACAAACAAAACAAAACAAACAAACAAATGTTGCAGTATTCGGGATCAGTTGTCCTTTGTGATTGTGATCATCGTATTGCTGATATCATGCAAGTAAAATTTATAAGTCTAGGCTTACACTACCAGTTGTTAATTATTAAAGTAATATTGTCTCGTCATTAAAAACAAGGAACATTCAAGAATTGAATTATGAAAACAGATTAGTGGAATTAATTGTCTTTTTTGATTAATCATCATTTCTTTCATATGAATATAATTGAACTAACAACAACAATTTGTTGATTCAATTTTTTGCTCTCTAATTAATATTAGTTATCAATCAATTTTATATTAACAAATATATTGAAAGGTAGTTATTATTTTCAGGTAGTTTTTTCATCATTTAACCATTCTATTTACCATATCATTTTATTTTACCATTCTATTTAACCATTCCATTCCGATTTTCATTTAACCATTCTATTTTCATCATTTATCAAAATATCTCATTAAGAATAACAAATAAATTAATTACTATCCATTCCTAGATAAACCTTTACACTATTAATTACATTTTGTCATGTATTAAAATTATCATGAAAAAATATTCTTAAATTTATATTTTTCGTATGTAAAATTTTGGTTAAATCAATGAAAATTTGTAACATTTTTCATACGAAATGTATAAACAAATAAAATATGCAAATTTAACAACTATTAAATTATTTCCTTATAAAATAAGTGCACATGATCACGGTAAATCAGTGTTTTGATTTAATCATTTAACAAAAGGGTATTTTGGATAAGGTCGAGCAAAGTGCATCCAACCTACTGATTGACATTTTGAAGCGGAAAATAAAGTGAACAAATTGGAAAAAACAAAACTGTAAGAGATAAAAGATTAAAATTGGCATCATTTAATTTGATTTAAAATTATTTAGCAAAATAGTCTTAATTACAGGACGAATCGAGAAAGCATAAATTGTTCAACATGGGTGCAGCTGTAATTCTATTTTTGCTCATTTTAATTGGTCTCGGTGTTGCCTATCATATGGGAATTCTGGAACCGTACATCAAAGAGGCACAGGCACGAATGAAGCAAGGCGCTGGTGGTGGTGGTGGTGGTGGTGGTGGTACGACTCAATAAAAATTTCACATTTATAAATGATCGATATGCTCCGCCTTTTCCAATAAATTTCATTTTTCATCCAAGAAAATTCAATGAATTTTTTGAAATGATTTTAAAAATTTAAACAATATATAAATGCCAAACTAGATTATCTATGATTCAATAATACATATCATACTAATTGATCTATTTTTTTCATAATTCATTACTTAATTCACTATTTCTTTTAACTGCTTTACCTTGTAATTTTTTAAATTTTCAAATTAATCAACTTGCCGCAGGAGTAATTATCAATAAAAATATCTTAAGATTAAATAATACTAATAATGAACTTTTGAATCAGATTTCTCATCAGTAATGACACAATAAATAAACTGATACTGAATTGAATGTTAACTAAATAAAATGATTATTCTCATATTATTATTGCAATTTTCTCCTTTTCTCTTTTTATTTCACACTTTTTATTCCACGATTTTGTCAAAAACTTCTGTATCTGACATTTCATCTTCCATCACTAATATTATTTGATTATTTGATATGAAGGAATTATTTTTCAATTGAACAAGTCTGAAATGAAGACAAATATTCTTATATTGATAATATTGCGCTGAAATTTATTCTTATAAATGGTAAAAGTCTAAAAAAAAAAAGATATTTATGCTAAGAGTTTAAAATGCTGTCACATGAAAATGTAGATAGCAAAATTTAGTAATCTTTCGTTAAACAATATGAAAATCATATCGTTTTTCTCTTTTCAAAAGGATGCCATTCAAACATATCAACTAATCACTAGATATTTTCTGTATAATTTATTTTTTGTTTCATTACAAAATTTCTAATTGTTATTTGAAATTATGAAATCGATGCACGATGATAGTGCAGTTCAATTAGCTGATCAAATTCTGGTAGATCTTGAAATATCTTTATCGAAAATTCCATCCACATACTTTTACATAATCTAGCAAACGTTTTTTTATTTAGCGAATTCAGATATATTTCTATTGTCGCAAAAAATTTTTGATTCAAAACTTTTAGACTTGATTGAACAGCATATCTTTTCTTTGCATTTTTTTTTCTTTCAAGTAAATCATGCTAAATTACCATTTGCGTTTATAATACATGTAACATAACATACAAATAATTTTTCAAGAAATACTTCAGGCCAGTAAAATTCGTAACAATTTTATGAACTACATCAGTAACATCAATTAGCTTTCAACAATATATTGATATAAAATTTATAAAACATGAAAATCCAATTTCAAACAACAAACGATTTAGTATAAAACAGATAGAAAAGTCTCTTTTTTTTTCCACAGTAAAAATAAAAATAAACTTATATAATTAATCAGTATCAAGCACTTGAAAATTAACATCTCTGCATACAAAATCGAACTCTTCATACAAAATCATATAATTCGTCGATATTTCTAAATTATATACACAATCATATAACCAAAACTAATTGTTACAATTTAAGCTTCATCTATGAAAAGTATGCTATAATCACATCATCTATCATCTACATAGTTCACGCTCAAATTGTACGAATTAATGCAAATTCTCTATTGAGAGCGTTAACGAAGGATAATTTAAACAAAAAAATAGTTAACGATTACTGAAATCTCATGTTTATTAACCAAATTAAAATTACAATTCTTGTCAATAATGAATCTACATACCCTCCTACACTTGCTCCACGAATGCTCATCATTTCTGACTGACTAGAGGAGAAAAGTCGAATAACAGTTCAAAAATTTTAAAACTTTAGACTTAAATGATGACAACGACAGGATACATTTCACCCTAATCTTTGGAAGAAACAATAGTTAATGGTGTATAAAGATAATCAGCAAGTGCACGAAGTTTTGCTCGAAGCAGACCAAGTGGCATTTCACTTCCTGCTTTTATTGCTAAAAGCATGTTGGCTATGCGTTTCACAGCAATCACTCCATTTTCGCATTCCACTAGCATCTCCGTCAAATTTTCTCGTAATCCTGGAAAATAGTTCGATATCAAATAAAGCATAATGCTTAACACATTAGCTTTTGACTATGTGCTTTACGTGTATTTAATGCCATGATATCACGCCACATCAAAATGTATAGCTTTTATATCACTTGACTTCGATAAAAAAAAATTTGAGGATGGTTTATGGAAACGAAAAAAGCAGAAAATTGTGAAAATTCCAAAAACTAACAAACAACAAAATTTAATAGCATAACACAAGTAAAATGAAAATTTTTATCACTATAGAAGTAAGCGGTTAAAATAAAAGTAAAAAGAAAAATTTATTTGTTTAACTATTTCATTTTATTCTTTTGTAGCAAAAATTTCTAATGGAAATTTACAATTCTTAAAGAAAAAAAAAAACGTTTCACCTTGTCTCTCAAAAGTTTCCCAAATATTAGAAATCAAAGCAGCAGATACTGTTGCATTTGCATCATTTCCACCAACACTGTCATAACCACTGTAAGCGAGCAATAAACCTAAAATAGGCACATAATAACATCAGTCGGAATATTAAAAAAAAAATGAAGAAAATTATGTCTGCATTCAACTGATTGCCCAAAAACTACTAGAAGAGACGACATTTGATGCATCGATAATTTATCATATACATACTTTTAATTAAAGTACATTATCAGATAAATTTTCGATGTAAGACGAATAATCGGAATAAAATTCACATGATAAGAATAATTTCGTAAAGTGAATAACTTAAACTGTACAGAGTTTCATTTCTTTATTTTATATCTTTGTTTCTATTCTTGTAATACTTTTCTCGTAACTCACCTGTCCTACTTTGTGCTACTAATAAGGAGGAAAGTGCTTTTAAGTTATATTATCGATCAAGAAAGTATGAGTCGACTAACCTTCACGGTTAAGCAGAAGAGCACCACTTTTCGTGTTTGGCGTATTGACTTGCCCAAGCACTTCAGTTAATGCTTTCGGCTTTAACATTACTTCAATCTAAGTCCAATCATAAATTTGAGGTTCATGAAATAAAAGTTTAGATCTGTGTTAAAAATTTTACCCGTATTTCTTTCCTATCTTCTTTCTGCCTTTTTTTTTCATGATCATTTTATGAAAACTTGAAACCACTCACGCATTCTAATTCATTCTAACAGTAATAGTTAGATGGCATAACCTTAAGTGCTTTTGAATGTTACATACACAATACTATATATTTCTGCAACTTTTGCAGATATCACATTTTTTCTTTTTCCTCCTAGTTTATTTCAAATATAAACAAAATAGAATGAAGCCAATTGCGAATCAACTGATAAATAAGTAGCCAAAACACATATATATGTATATACATATATAACATTTTATAATTTAGGATAAACAACTGCAATATACAAAGATCAGAAATTGAACGGAAACAAAATAAAACAAGATATCCACAGAATCAGAATCTGGTTGCAAAAGTACATAACAATAGACATCATAAAATTGAACCGATTAAATTTTTAACTTCACTTAATTGCAATTTCAATCAGTCCATCGATGTGCGCAACTTGGATTCATACAAACATAGTACAGCCTCATCTCTTCCTAAAACAGGTTATTCAAAGTAATTCAAAAATTAATTACAGCAAGTTAAAAGATCTATGCAAAAAAAGTTAATCAAAACATACTTCAGCTCTCCTAGACTGAGCTTGGAAAAATACAGCTTCTCGTCCCTGACACATTGGACAGGGATGGTCCTCGGTTTTTGGCAATGTCGGGTCATGTACAACATCAGCCACAATTTGAGTTAATTCACTAAAAGCGATTAAAAATAAATGTTCCAATGCTGAATGGAAAACTGATTACTCAGAAATCAGGCTATATCCAAATTTAAATTCGAAACCAATCTTCACGAAAAAAAAAATATCACCAGGTTCAAAGCAAAACTTACTCTACTTCATGCATTAATTTGTTGACATAAATACATGGATTTTCAGAAAGCTGTTTATGATCACAATTCCGGCATGCATATAATAATTGTCTATTTTCTTTGTCCTCTTTTGGATACAACATATTATTGCTGAAATAATCTTGGAATAGCGCAAAAATTCAACCAAACAATATGGACATTCCACTTCCACAGCCATTTAGGAATTCAAAACAAACTTATGACCCATTACAAAAATCGCTCAGCATACATCACTTTCACACCTTGATTTCTTGATTTATCTGAAAATGAAATGAACTTACCATTCCGGACAAAATTTTATACCGACAAATCCAGGCTCTGCAGTCATTCTCCAAAGCTACAGTTTCAATATTCTCCGCCAAGACTTGCACTTCTACAATCTTTTCTCCTTCAAATTTTGATACTTCTAGCATTTTAATTTAAATCTCAGCTGCAGCATAACTAATTCAGTTACAGCATATTTGCTTCAAAATGAAGTCATATAACTATGCAATGTACCATATCTAACTGAACTCTCACAGCTAATTTCAGCCACATAGAGTATTTCTGGTTCATATCTAACATTTCTGCAGTCCTTGACAAGAATTATCATTTATAAACTCTTCAAATGAAGTCCAGAAGTTAACACAAGGCCTTACAAAAAAAAAAAAAACCTTGTAATCGTCAAAACTCAACATCCATTCCTCTTCTTCAACTTTTGCAAGCACTTCATTTTCGATAAATATTCGGAATATTTCCATAAAGAAAGAAAAAACGAAAAAAAAAATCAACTTTACTACTATGACTTATACCATCAATAATGCTATACATTACAACCATTAGACACGATGAAAAAGAAGCTGAAATTTTAAGTGACGACAAACTCTTCAGCAATAAAAGATCTACTAGTAGCATAACGATGAAAATACCTGGCTACGAATTCTTCATAGACTAGAACATATCATGCTTGCACTTTGCGACTATAAGAGAAAAAGCTTCTCCTCATTTATGGAAGACCTGATACATGAAACACGGCATATGCTGTTGTAGATTTCACAACATACGATAGAGTATTTTGCAAAAGAAAATAAAATAAGAGAAAATCACTATAAGCTATACAAACTGCATAATAATCACAATTCAGAATATTTAATAGAAATAACAAGCTATCACAGGAATCATTTGGAACATGCGCTTGTAGGCAAACCTAGAAACATCTCATTTTGCCTTATTGTGCACATCAACTATTATAATATTTTCAATCAAAGAATCTTCTATTCGGATTTTCACCAAACAAAGATACACGAATTTGAGGTACAAGCTGCAATAACTTTTTCTTATTATCAGTTAAATGCATATCTCAAAACTTTACACTACATGAATCAAATGTATAATCTGTCGCAATCGTTCAAACCAACTAAATTAATTTTCGTTTGATGTAACTATAAAAAAATCTAGCAAATAGCTTTTTCAATCTAGAAAAAATGAAAAGAATCGTCGGAGGATTTAGTTTCTATTAACTTTAAGTAGTCCATTCGGTCAATACTTTTTTTTCTACCGTGAAAGATGAGCCCATTTAATTATTACAGTATAAGATAACTCGGTATAAATTCTTATAGTTGTTATCATGATCCAATCTCAGAAAGTATCACACTGAAAGTATAAGTCATTAATATATATCTACAGTGCCTAGTACTACGCTGGAAAATAAAGCCGAATCCATTCTTTTGCCTCGGATATCAAAATATGATTTACCTGAGCAGCAATCAATTCTAAACGAGATTCAAGTGTCGATGAAACCTTTATTTTACCATTTCTAGCTGAAATTTCTACTCCACCAGCACTTTCATCATGTAAATATTCAGTAGTATCGATTTTTACCTAAAAGGAACATATAATATCTCTATCAAATCAAACCGGACTGAAACATGAACTACTACTCTCTTTAAAATTTACTTGAAGCATATTGAAACACACAGTACAGAGTGCGTTTTAAAGTATAAAAAAGAAGAGGAAAAGGACGTAATAAAGCCACAATTCTTGATCAGTCATCAGACAGAAAATTTAAACCTTTGTACGTTCACCCCACTGCTGCTCAAGTTCGTCAAGACATTCCGGTATGAGTTTTTCAACCAACGGTTCATCTTTTTTACGGCAACGTAATGTAACTTCTCTTTCCAGCAATTGGAACAATGCCTGCAAGACTTAGGAATTATTTAGATGATTCACAAGCAACAATTTCAATCAAGATATATCTGGGAAAAAGAGCAATACCTGCAAGATTAAACCTTTCAAGATTGATGGATATTTGGTGGAATCTCCAGAAATTCGACTCAAACTCAACCGCGCTTCTTCCAGAACCTTATTTAAATGATCCTCACGTGCCTGTAAATGAAAGTATTAAATGCATAGATAAATGCTTTCAGAACAAAACGTCAGTATCCATGTATGCCGTTGTATATTATAAGATACACGTCATATATTCGGCCTAAAATTTCAAATATTCATACTTTTAAGCATTTTAGGCGTCCCTGATTAAGCATGTTCGAACTCTGAATTTTTCTTTGAAGTTCGACCTGCTTTTCTTTCTTATCATAATATTCTAAAATCTTGGTTCGTTGTTGCTGGACAAGACGGCCCTGAAAACAATCTAGTATTAAAAGGTAATTTTTCTAAGTAATCACTTTGTTGTTAAGCGATTAACTAGATTTTTCTAAACCATTTTATGATCTTATATGGTAATGACAATTTCTGCTCTCTCAAGTACGGACATGTATACATCTTATATGGGAAAGTTTATAATCGCAACATTTAAACAACTTTATTAACTTTATTCATTTAAACAACTTTATTTATTCCACTACTTTTGTCCATACTTTGGATGAACAAACCGAGAAAGCAAAAACAATGTTTGTCTTAGTTCCCCATTTTATCTAATGTATCAATCGAAGATAACGCAATCTTTACCTTTTCAATATTGAATTCCTCTTCCGCCTTTGCATCAACTTCCTCGGCTTTTTCAATTGCTTCTTGTTCAATAAATGCGATCATATGTCGTAATTGTTTCTGCACATCGTTATCTGAGAGCCCCATTTTATTTCTCTACAATGTACTTGAATTTATGATTGAAATTTTCATGAACTAAGGCTCCAACATAATTTACAAGCAATAACGATTGTAGTTAAAATCAAAGACTAAGCAACTTTTAAGCAATTATAATACGGTGTCGCTTTCAAATAATCTAACAATACTGCACTTAACCATATAATATATAAACACCACAACAATCACAACAACCAGTTATACAATTGAAGTATACTTAGTCAAAATGTACGCATAAATAGATAAACAGCCAAATACGTGCAACTTCTATAATACTTTTATAATATGATACACCTGTTTGAGGTATTAAATTGACTGAAACAAATAAGATCAATAACAACATGTATGAGAATGAAGTATATTTGAAGAAAAATAACTCGCTTTGCAGAAGAAGGTCACAAATTTACAGAGTAAAATTTACAGAGTTACAGAAGAAGGCTACATATTTACAGAGATAGAAGTTAACTTCTATGTGATCATTTCATAGTGCTAGCTACGAAATGACACACATAAAGATCAACCCAGTAAAGTCAACCCGGTAATAAGGTTAACCCAGTAATAGGTATCACACCATACAACCTGTAATAAACAACAGATACCATCAATTCGAATTGACTCTGTAAAACAAAAGATTGAAGATCAGAAATCAACAGCAATGATACATGGTCGTAGCACATCTTTACTTCTCACTATGCAACACTTTATAAACCAGTGTAGCGTAATAAGCAAAAAAAAAAAATATTTTTAAATTTCAATTAGCGTATATCTTCACTTCCAAATGCATCAGTAATTCATAAGTATTGAATTTTTTTGTTTTTGAAGACTTGGGAATTCGTGTTAGAGATAATTAAAAAACTGTAAATACAATAAGTAAGAGATAATTGTATTAAAATAAATTGAGAAAACAAAATTAAAAATATTGTTTGTGGACTTTTTTTTTTTACTCTCTTCAATGATTCACTGTTAATCGTACAGATCAAATCTTTTTGCAGAAATCACTAATTGCGAAATAATTTGCTCACTGAAATGAAAATTTTTTATTTTGATAGCATTAATTCACAAACTTTTTCCATTTTTTTCACATTGTGTAATATTTACGGGATTACCGATCTTTACGGAAATTTTTTTCTTTTGGATCATTGATAGTAAGTAATTAACTTATTACTTATTCTAATGTTTTATTTTTTATCAACTGTAATCCTATTTTCAGTTTTATCGAACGCTTTCTTGTAAGCTTTTATATTAATAAATTGGTCGAAATATATTTGAATTATTATAAATCGAAAATAAGAGAAATTTCTAAGCTACATTACGGTATGAAATTATCACTGAAATGATTGAAAAATGGTGAATGCAATAAGCAAAATAAGAATCATCACACAGTGAAAATTTTGAAATTAAAATCAGATATCTAATTAACTGATAAATTATGTGAAACGTGATAACGCCAATATTACGATGATATGAACATTCTGAAAAGTAAAAATTGAGAACTATTTGCTAACTTTTAAAACTTTTGAAATACATAAGATAAAATTGCTATAAGTTATTAGAAGTTGAGAGAATAGACTTATCAAATCAGATAAGAGACTAATAAAAAATCAGTTATCCAAAATTTGATTAAACATTGACCGAAGAAAACCAGGTATTAATTAGAATGTTGTTTAATTTTTGCAGTGTTTAAATTATTGTATTTAATATCAATATTATGCTGAAGCTTATTAATTTGAATATGATTCAAAATTGTCTTGTTGGAAAAATAAATGTTTTATTATACAATAATGACTTAAAGAAGATCTTATTATGTAGAATTTTAAAGCATCTCATTAAAAAGATTTGACAATTACTAGCAATATAAGTGAATTTCACACAATCTAATTGTTAATTAAATAAAAATTTCAAATCAAACTTAATGACGTAAATTTTTTTGGAAATCTCATAACCAACATCAATATGTTCAGTCAATTTTAAAAAATTTGAAAGCAGTCAAATTAAATTGCCACAATAAATTTAAGTCACATTTAAAAGTATTTTTAAAAATTGCAAAATATTTACAGCATATTGCTAATCCTTGTAATCAATATTAGCTATCATATAAAAATTTCTCGGTGCTTTCGGACGAATATATTTCACAATCGATAAAAGTAACAAAATTAGCATACTATTACTATTGCGAATGCATTATTAATGTTCAATTTATTTTGTTTACTTCGATATTATCAAAGTTTTTGGATCAAAATGCCAAATAAGATTAAGCGCTAAAATTACATTCGAAACGATTTTTTCAACAATTGCAAAACAATTGGGCAATTTCTGTAAACTGATAAATGCATTTTGATAAATTACGAATTTCTCTATGACAGCAACTGAATTAATCGGACCAATGATAATATTAAGATATTACACGTTGTAAAAATGCAAATAATATGATATAAATAGTGATCGTAATAAGGAAGTAATCCACTTCAACAAGTGCAACTTCAACAATTTTCTGCAATTATAATTGAAATTTCGGCAACTGTTGTTGTATTTGGCGAAAAGGGTAAATTTAGTTTTTGAATATACCTGAATTTCTTAAAAATGGCACTACGATAATTTACATGATATATAGATAAATTTTTTATAGGCTTATGGAAGTGTTTTTTTGTAGAGCCAATGATTTGATTTGTAGATAAAAGAGAAATCACGTCAACAGTTTCCCTCACGTCTGCAACTTCTACCACGTTAACAGCTTACAAATTAATATAGCTTCCACATCAACAAATCATACGTCAGTAATTTCTTCCAATTTAACCAACTCTTCAATGTCAACCGATTCGCCGATATCAACAGCTTCTCTTATATCAAGAAGCACTTCACACATATCAGAAGCTTTTACCGTGAAAACAATTTCTCCAACTTCTTCAATTTCGTCATCAACTGTGGAAGAATTAAAAAGTGAAAAAGGAAAGACTGCGGACGATCAATGAAGCTACTACTTAAAGATCTCAAAAATTTTTCATTTGTTGGAATCTTATGTCATGCCTAACAAATTCGTATGGACAATATCATTGTCCACCTTATGCAGACATCTTTTATGGACCATATAAAGAGTTAATTTGTTCGAATAAAATTCAGTAAATTTTTCACTCTTTTTGTATATCAAATTTACTTAAAATTCAATGAAATGACAAATAACTTTTTTATGACAAATTTATAACTTTGTAGCAACATAAATGAACCGATTGATACCAAATCATGGTGATCATTTCGAATAAATCTTACGAAACAATTTCACTCCAATTTTGTATTTACTGTAGTGATTGAGAGGAATAAATTGTCCATGTCATTCAATGAATATTCAAAATTATTTCATTCAAAAAAAAAGTACTATAAAATACACCTTCAAAATAATATTCTCTTGAAATGTTTTTTTTTTTTAACTTATTACTATAATATTTCCTTGAAATGAAATATTTTAGCGTACTACTTAAAATTGATTAAATTTAGCTATTGCATAGTATTTTCTTAGTTTATTTCTCTATCGAAAATATTCATATTTCAGTTACTAATCGGCTAGTTTTAAAAGGTTGAAATTTAACTAATATATTGGAGTGCGTATGACAATTAGTGTAATATTATTTATATGATTAATTATATCATTCGCTAAATTTCTATTCCTTAAATTATTCTTAATTAGGTTAAGTTATTTCGAGAAGATTTTCTAATCTCCTGAAAACCAGAAGTAAAAAATATTACAGTTATAGCAGAGAATTTCTTTTTATCTCACTATACAAATACAAATTTTGCCCATTTATACAGCTTATTTTAAATTAAAAATGTATGACAGGAATAAAATATAACACACATATCACAGCATGTATCAATCCAATTCAATTGCTATATCGAAAATGATGAACAGAATCAAATATTTTGCAGTTTTGCTATGAAGGTTATAAATTTGTTCAAGAATAATTGCACAGCAATGATATTTCCGGATTGTCCTTTCATTTATAAAATAAATTTTGTTGAATGAATTTTTGAAATGAGTAGAGAATTAATTTTCGAATATTTTCTCATTAAAATTAATAATTTAAATAAAAAATTATAACTTTTAGTAAATGATCTTTCATTATTAGTTGAAAAAATGTCTATGCACCCAATATAACAAAACTTTTATCGAATTTTACACAGCATTAGTTGAAAAAATTAAAATTTTATTATGTCAAAATGAAAGCGGAAATTCGGTATGATCTATATTTCTATGAATATTCATTTTAAATATTCATTTGTGAATTTGTTTTTTCTACGAGTAATCAATTATTTTTTTTCTCGCAATTGTTTATTTGCAATATTATCACTCAGATGATTTAATTTTACAAACGATCATTTATGTACAACAAAATCATTTCTGTTTAACTTAATTCATCTAAATTGAAAATAATCAAACAAAACAGCACTGTTTTATCACTTTGTGTATTTTTTATGTTCATTTGTAAGTATTAAAATTATCAAATATTTTTAAAAAATAAGAAATAAACAACAAAACAAACAGAATTTATCGTATCTATGGCTAAATGAAAAAAAAAAAAATAAACTTCTTCATATCATCTTAATGTACATTAGCTTGATCAAATCTGGAAAGATTAATTGAATTAAATATTAAAACAGTAGGAAAATTCGATGTGCTTTCTTTTGAGAGAGTGACATAGTTGCTGTGATTGTCTGATAAATTTATTGATATCAGAATGATTCAATTTTTGAAAATTACGAAACATTATAGCCAAATTACACATAGCTAAGCATCAAATTTTTTTAAAGTAATTTATTTCATAGCTAAGGTAGAAGAAAAAAAAAGACCAATAGTTTGTATCGATTTAAATTGTTCCTTTTTTTTTCATGAAAAGACCACTTCGTTTCAACCATGACTAATCAGATAGGCTATATTCAATTAATCAAATGCAAGAAGGCATCATTGTTGATGAACAGGGAGAGAGAGAGAGAGAGAGAGAGAGAGAGAGAGAGAGAGAGAGAGAGAGAGATGAAATGAATAAATGAAAAAGGCCTAATTGAGAATGCAATGAATATGCTTCTTGAGATTCATTCAAATTTTTTTTTTCTAATCATTAAAATGGGATTTCCATTAACGTATGATTAATAATCTTAATATGTTTGATCTTTGAATTTTGTTCTAGAAAATGCGAAAAAAAATCAAAAAAGAAAGGGAGAAAGAATTTTTTTTTTTGCATCAATTTGATGTGATTAATATTTTTAATCTTTTCTTTTCATTACTTTCCTTATTTCTCCGAAGAGATTTTGTTAACATTATAAAAGAGATCAAGAATTGTTAGGAAAATAGAATTATTGTGGAGGAAAATTTAGTTTTATGTAATTGATATGTTATCGAAAATAAAATAAGTTATCATCGTGATAGGTTTAAAATGCAAAATTTAGCTGAAACTTTTGCATAAAAGATTACTATTTTAAACAATACATGACTCCCTCTTTCTCTCTCTTTGAATGTTATCTTTCCTTTCAACACTTCAGTAATACTTTGAAACTTTAATCAGATAATACATTGCCGATACTTTTTGGATTACATAAAACATATTACATTTGCATTTACAGTTATACCAATATAAACAAAATTGATCAAATATTTTTTAAACTTTCAGTTGTTGAAATAATGTAATTTTATTTTTTTCAGAAATTAGTTCCGATGGAATTTTGAAATTACTAATTTTAGAAGTTTCTATTCTGATATCTCATATTAGGTTGTAATTTTTATTGCGGTATCAGAATTACAATCAAAAAATTATTATCATATCGTTTTCCTCTTCTGCATCATTTGTACCTTCCTATTGAGAGTATCGATTTGATTGTGATTTTGCAAAAGATGATTATTTCAATTTACTTAACACTCAAAAATCAGAGCTGTTAATTTCGTTAATTTTTCATCTTCTTGTTCGCCAGTTTATTGTTACATTAATGCCCAAAAAATTCTCCAATATGTTTCAAATGTTTATGCTGATAAAAATGGTAAGAATCGTTTTGTTGCATATACATGTTGACCCCTAATTATTTCCATCTCTCTCGCTCATCTTTCCTTCCTTATTATGCCCTCCCCTCTTCGCCCCACTTCCCCGCTCCCCCCCTCAATAACCTCAAATGTTTATAGTAATTTCTTAACTCATCTCCACCACATCATGTGTCATCCATTGTGCAATTAAATCATTGAAATTTTGTGTTATAAATTGTCTAAATTCACTTCATCCTTGTCTACTGCCACAAATAGCAATAAATTTGCAACAAATTTTACGCCGAAATCTTTTGTGTTTGCGCGAAATGCATATTTCGATAACAAAGCTTCAACCATTTAGTGAATGTGAGTTGCTTCGTTAAATCTTTTACAAAACAATGATGATATTTATAAATCATCGGTGAGGAAGAAAAGGATGCTAAATGATGTCGAATTAGAAGCATTACACAGAAATACTTTAAAAGTTTTTTTGTTGTTAGAAAATACCGATTTGGTGTCATCTTTCATTTTTTTTTTCTCCAATCAATTTGTTCAAAGATGCATTTATAGGGAGAAAGGAACAATAACATTAACATCATGAGAATTTTGTGAAATTTAAAAGATAAAGATTTAACCATTATTGTTTAAGATGGCTCTAAATACGATCGATTGATCATACTTTCAAATACTCTGGACTAGCAGGATATTTTTAGCAATTTTTTTTTTTTGCAGATAATAAATTAAAATTTATTTAAGGTATCAAATTTTTGCTAGCTAGTGGGGTTTTTTAAGCATTCTGAAATCCTCGTTTTTTTTTTTTTTAAGCAAACACAAAATAACGTAGCATACTCATTTGTGTAAGAAAGGTAATTTTATATTTGTAGATTTTTCATTTTACAGTGATCAAGATGCAAACAGCAGAAAGATCAATTTTCCCTCCGATTCAGAACATATCATTCATTAGCCAAAACAGGAACATTTGACCATCATTAATCTAAATGGAGCTAACAGACTGCTTTGTAATCAGTGATTGCAGCTTACGCCAATACTGTTTGAGAAATCTGCCATATGTTGAGGTGATTAAACGATTAAACATCAAATGAATCTATTTGAAAATGATACATTTGTTTGCAAAAAAAAAAAACACACACTGCTTTTTTTAACCAAAATCTATTAATTGTCAATGTGTTCACAAGAAAAAAGAATTTTGAAAAAAAAAACAAAGAATAAAAGAATTATAAAAATTGAGAAAAAAGTATAATTAAAAAGAATAAAAATGATAAAAACGAGAAAAATATTACGGAACAAAAACAGAAAGGGGGAAGAAACAGAATGAAATACAATGAATGATAAAGTAATAGAAATTTTGAACATTTGTGTATGTATGTGATAATGGATAATAAAGTACACATTACAGAGGAGAGTAGAGTATATAGCGCAAATTTCTTATAACTCTAATCCCCTGTATACGGTAGGCGACAGTATGCCATACTTCATACCGTATCTTATGCAGTGACTTTTGTACTGTACAGTTTCCACGCATACACACACACACACACACACACACACACACACAC
>UPTC01000172.1:15577-50186 GCA_900537255.1 Acanthocheilonema viteae | reverse complement strand
TTTTTTTTTTTTTTTACATATCAACCTATCAAACATTTGTTTGAAATTGCCATCACAGATTATACTGTAAAGAATGGATTTCAGAAATATAAATTTCCTACTAAAAAACGAATGGTTTTTAAAAAGCGTAACCGAAATAACGAAACTCGTTGATAAATACAAAAATGATCAATTAAAGAGGTCTTATTCATTATTAATACTTTACTGTCTTGAAATAGCAAATTACTCTCATGCAAATCATTGTTAAAATTTTAAGCAAATTAAGATAAAAGTGTAAAAATACATAAACTCTATCTGATAATAGCTCATTTCCTGCTATGAAGTTTTTTTGCGCTTCGTAATGCATTGTTAAATAATTGAAATGGCCGGTAGTCTATAAGATTTTTTTTTTCAAAAGGAACTTTTTTTCAGAGGGATTTTTTGTTATTGAGTAGTTAGGAAATGCAATGAATTGATTCACCGATAATTCATTATCAATTTGACCACTAACTGTAATTTGTAATTGTAATTGTAATTGTAAATTGTAATTATAATTTCTAAAATAATCATACTACTCAGTGAAAATGTTCGAAATTATATATGTCGTTGGAAAAAAAAAATCAAAGAAATAACACTATTATTTGAAAAATTTAGCAATAATGTTATTTTTTATAGGATTATAGTTAAATTCTATGATATCTTCCTATTTTGATAATATTTAATTTCAACATCAGTTTTACAATTTTGCACCAGGAAATTAAAAATTTTAAAGAATTATTGAAAATTTTTCAGTTTTTTTAGGATTTCAGCAGGTGCTGATAAGAAGCGTAAAATAAAGCATCGTAAACTGAAAGATAACTATAAAAGCTTTAAGAACAGGAAAGAGAAAATTCAAGATGTAAAACAGACAGGAAACGAACGAGATGAAAACAAAAACAAGACCGTTCTACCAGGTAAAATGACAAATAAAAAAATGTTAGCATTACCTGCGACTGCTAATTATTCGGAAGAAGAATTCGCTAGTAAACCCAAAGCAAAGCATAGAAAATCGAGAATTATGGCCGATAATTTCGTTATGAAGAAAATTGCAATGAATAAAACGGATAGTAATTCGGCAGGAAATGAACGGAAAAAAACAAACGCAAAAACATCGTAGCAAAAAGATTCTTAGAAAAGGTTGTAAAGATAGATTTGAAAAAAAGTTTTTTTTTTTCGGATAGATTTGTAAAATTTCTCATTTCATTGCATACGGTAACATTGATTTGTCCAGCAACAAAAATGATTTATAACAAGTATTTGAGTTTTATATTCAAGTAGTTGAAATGGAAAGAAAAAACTTTAATATAGATACTTTAATGTTATATGTGATATACACTTTACATGAAGTTCATCAGATGGTATCACATTAATTGAAACCGTCTTCGATATCTATCTTCTGAATGCTTCTTGTAATAGATTCCCACTTCCTAATGATTCCTAATGATAGACATAGCAATGTCTCGAGAATAGGATTTCTTTTGAACATTTCTATAAAGTGATTATAATTTACTGAAAAATTTCAAGATTCTTGCGCATAGTGCTATCAACCATTTTTTTCATTCAATTTTTTAGGCATTCAGGGAAAATCAAGCGATTCTTCCAGAAAGAGAGTGGAAGGATCTGAAAAAAAAACAGATTCAAGAATTGATATGGCAACGAAATCGGAAACTAAGAGTGTAAGAAAACTCACTAAATGTTCCAAAAATAGCCCAGTGAAAGATTCAGCAGAGGTCAACAAATTCAAAAAAGAAAAGATAAAGAAAAATAAAAGGTCAAAAAAGAAGCTAGCAAAGACTGCGGAGAAGTTTGTAGAAACTTCGGAGAAGAATAAAGCAAAACAAACAAGTATGAAAGAGAAGGATGTAAAGAAATCCGACAAAGATTCAGAAAATATCAGTAAATCAGAAAGGAAAAAGGAGATGAAGAAAGTAAGTGGAAAAAAGAGTAAACATTTTAAAGTTCCTGCTGAATCTGTGAAATCTTCGAGAAAGATCAAGATGAAGAAGCTAGCTCTAAAGAAAAAAGACAGAAGTATATGTGAGAAAGAACCGGAGGGGATGAGAGAATCGGAAAAAATCAAAATAAAAGAAAAACCTAAAATTAAGAAAGGAAAAAGAAGAAGGTCTTCTGAAGAAGTTTATGAATCCGAAAAGATTAGAGATAAGAATGATGTGAAAAAGCACAGGACTACTTCGAAAAGTACAAGTAAGCAGTGCAAAATGAAGAAGCGCAAAGCAAAGAAAGTAAAAAAAGGTTAATATATATTCATCAAGAAAATAAGAATTTTTTAGGCAAAAATAAAAGTAAAGTTAGTAATAAAAAAAAATTAAATTAAGTAGAAAAGCGGAAAAATTGAAAGAAACACGGATAAAAAAATTTGAAAGTAATAACAAAGATAGTTTTATGAAATGAATTGATGCAATCTTAACTTCAGGAAACGAAAAAAAGAACAAAAAAGCTGAAGATGAGAGAAAATTAAGATCACAAAGAAGAAAGTCTGAAATAAAATTTCTGGAAGATCAAGGATCGGATAGTAGTATTATGATTACAAAGCAATCCATTCCCATCTCTAAAACAGGTAACAATTTAACTTCATCACCTTCATCATTAACACCAGTAACATACATTTCAATCTTTTCAGCTATCACAGTTTCCTTTCCGCTATTAGCAACAGCTATGCCAGTTACAGAAAACCAAATATCTGATGACGATATTGAAGAAATCGATGAGAAAATTGATCCGATTGATGAGAAAAGAAATGAGCAAGAACGAATTGTAACGATGATGAAACAACCGTTAGAAAAGATAGAAGAAGTTAAGCCTAAGCAGAATGATATGAAAAGAGATGAACTTTCCAGAGATGCGAGAAAAATTATGCATGTTTTTATTCAGAAAAAAAATAAATTACATGATATGACAATGAAACCGAATCAAATACAATATGAAATGAATACGATGAAAAAAACAAATAGTGATATTACGCAAGGACCAGGTATTATTATATTATCAACTTAAATTTAAAATTACAGAAGAGAGAAAATGGATTCATAATGGTATTAATTAAATTAAACAGATTCAGAAAGAAGTAATAACTTGAATCTATAACTAGAGAAATTCAAAATCTAGAGAATTGAAGTTTAGACAGTTCAACTAGTCCCACAAAATCAGAATCATCAGAAGAACGGGAGGATGAAATGAAGAAGAAAGAAGTGATAAATGAAAACAGCCCATCAAATATGACCTTTTCCGGAACAAGTAATAATGATCAAGATAGAAATTTCAAGTATATTTTTAAAAAATTTCATTAAAATATTATTCATCATTCATCATTAATAAAATCAATGAAAAAAAAAAGATGAAGAGTTTAGAATTGCTGTATTAAAAAACTTTTCAGAATTACTGATGAGAAGCTAGAGAGAAGAACTGAGTATCAAGAGGTACAAAAATTACCTTTACTTTTCTTCAAGCTAATTTTTGATTTTATTCTACTCTAGAAGGCCAATTTCATTCATTTTCATAGTTAAGAATTGTTTTTGGGATACAAGTTTGCTTCATTTTACTTTAAAGTATTTTTACTTCATTTTAATTCATTTTACTTTTAGTCGGGACAAATGAAAGATAGCAGAAAAACGGAAATGAACGCATCTCCTACTAGCATAAAGTAAATTCGTTTTTTCTTCTCGAATAAATTATCTGAAAAATTTTTTGTATTTTTGAACTCAAAACTTATCGAATTTAACATTTAGTGACTTTAATGGAGTTTTAATGATTTAGTGACTTTAATGAATTAGAATTTTAATTTTCAAAAAGTAACGCACATCACGTTATTATTAGAGAACATAAAGCCAGTAAATGATCAGATGCAAATTGCAGTTTTAATTTTAAAGCCTCATTTGTTTAATTAAGAAAGTGACAGGAGGCAATTTTATTTCTTTATTATGATGACTTTAGAAACTTTTTTTATGAGTTACAATGAATTTTAGTATTGATGTAGTACAGAATGATCAAAACAAGTCAAAAAACCGATCATATATTAATGGACTTGCACAAATTCGGACAATTCTTGAAATTTATGGGATGGAAAAAGAAAGAACAGTATGTAATGCTTATCAATAAATTAGTTTTTGACTATAAAAGCACATTTTACAAAACAAATAAAGCCAGAATTTATTCACATCCTCTTGAAAATTACAAATGAAATATGAAGTATTATAATTCATTTATTAATTCACTTATTATCAAATCAATTTTATTATTGAAATGTTTACAAATTCGATGTCTTGTGACGCGTAACATCTATAGCATAACTAATTTAGTTTTTGTTGAAATCCAAAGTATCGAATCTGTTAACATTTTAATAATAATTGACCTATTCAGAAATGCTTTATATTAGCCATTACTTTAGGAAGCGTTCAACAAATTGTTGGACGAAGATGTACCAATGAGTGAAAAAGAAATTGCTGAAAATTTGACGATAGCAGTTTGCGATTTACCAATGAATGCAGAACTTCTTCGAAAAGTTCGTCTTTTTTTTTTTCAAAGGGTCACGTTTTAAATCTCAATTGTATTAGGAATGATTGTCCTTTCATTTAATCTGCAGGTCTATCTATTTATCTATTAAAATGATGGAAGATCAACAGACAAAAACTGATCACTTTAAAAGGTCCTTACAGAATGGAGATGGTTGTAGAATATTTAAAATAATTTTCTAAATTGTAAACAGTATATTTACATTATGTAGGTCCTCAAGAAAATGCACCACAGCAATTTGCTTAGCAAAAAGGAATATGAAATGCTACAGACGAATTTGGTACCTGAAGCGGTAAATGAAAGTGTTACAATTGCGCTACTTGTGCAGGTGTTACAACGACAGAAACTTAAAAAATTGACTTCCTGATTTCGATATCACATTATAAATATATGCTAATTCTTGCAATCAATTACTTTAACTGCCAAACTATGCAATTCTAAACAAAAATTTTTTAATCAATAAAAGAACATTGCTTAAACACTGCTCGATGCTTTCCTTCTACTATCACATCTTTACTATTTTGATTACTTCATCCTTAATTAATCTTTTTAATAATGGAAAATAAAACATAACAATGAGAAAATTAATGTTACATTTTAAATGAGAGTAAAGATTTAATTAAACTTTTGTACGAACTAAAAGTAAAGTGAACATCAATTTTGAAATTGCTTTGCACCAGTGAATATTGGACAGCTAAATGGATCAGTTGCAACTGTGTGTCTACGTGTACACGTGTGTGTGTGTATGTGTGTGTATGTGTGTGTATGTGTGTGTATGTGTCTGTGTATACGTACGTACGCGTGTGCGCGTGTGTGTTCCGTTTTCCGCCATCTAGTAACGAAAAAGGTGTCGTGAAGGCTAAACCATGTTTTTGTTGTATGTTCGGTCATCAGTTCTGTTCTGAATTGTCAAGGAAGGGGAGATGTTGGGAGAGTCCTCTGTGGAAGGCCTATTAGGCCTATTACGGTGATAATACATTTCAGACTACTGCAAAGATATTCTTAGTTGTTATGCATCGACGAAATGGAAAAAGTCCGCTCTTAGCCGTACATGCATTTCAACAAAACACGGCGTTTGCTTCACGTTATAATTTCAAAGTGCTTCGACCACCAATACTCTCCGTTTCACTATTTCATGTCATCATGATATTATTAGTGAGATTTCTTAGGATTCTCTCGGTTGGAACATATAAATTTTAGAGGTGTTGAAGTTTTCAATATTTCAAATTCAAAAAATCCAATCTCGAAATGGCCGTCCTGCTTACCATAAAAATAGGAAATTCGATAAAGTGAAATATTTCTGAGCAAACGTTTACCTTACATTGATTGTCAATCTTATTGATATACTGTGTCATTAGCAGTAGGTGGTGATCTTTTTTTTTTTTTCAACTGTTATATCTTCAAAGGAAGTTTTAGGTTTCAAAAATTATAATCAATATTAATAAAAACTGCTTCTTCCCCCTTTCTTCAGTTCTAGCCCAGATACCCATGAATGAGAAGTTGATTATCAGCGATTATCGAATAGTTATTTACAGCACGATGTTTCCGGCATATGCTCAAGATTTTCCTTCACATCATAGTGCTCCAATCGATGAAGACAACGATTTCAGTGGTCGTTTTGGTTCTTTTGCTTCAAGATCAAAGAAAAAAAATGGAAATAAAGAACAACAGAGAAATGAATATCAGGAAAGAAAAACAAAAGAAAAAACGAAACGAAGAAAAGAATTTGAACGACAACAAATGTTGTCGCATCATTCTATCAAAGTATCATCATTTTAGCCTTTTTCAAAATAATGTAAAATAATGAATGTGGAAAATGATTAAAAAGATGATTTATATTGGACCTCATAACTGGTCCATCAGGCATTATTAATAAGTGATGAAGGTGCCTGCTCATTATTTAGGAAGACGATTTCTTTCAAAGACTGTACTAGTTGAGAGTAATATATATACACTTATTCGATTTTAAAGCAGTCCTGAAACTATTACAATATCTTTGGGGGATAGGAGGGGGCAAAGAAAGGAAAAACTAGAATAGGATAATATAGTTTATCCTTTTTACACACCATCATCCGATGATTTCGTTTCCATGTTGCTATTAGCTTAACGATGCTATTAAGCAGGTTTCTTAGAAAACGAAGGCAGCACAAAAAAAAAATTATAAAAAAATAAGATTAAGGAAGAGAAGAGCGATAGAAGGGTCTTCAGTTGGAACTATTTACTTTATTAAGGTATGTAGGATATAGAGACAAGAACTGTTCCAGCTATGAAGAAATAAAATTCAGAGTTGTAGGAATCAATTTATTACTATTGGATATATTATTCAGATGGTCGGTATCAATTCGGATGATGAAAGTGATATCGAAGTACCTATGGACATCGTAAGTACGAGACAAAAACGAAAATTAAAACACTCGTCAAAAAGAAAAAAGAGGAAGAAACAACGCAGACGATCCACTTCCTCATCATCTTCGTTTTCTGAATCATCCGATTCAACGAGAGATAGCGTTAGTTCAACTTCGAGCGAAAATGAACATAATAGGCGACTTTCAGTTCCGCAAATACTCTGTGTTAGTTTTAGAGATTGTCTGCATTGATTTGTAATTCTTTATTTTTTTTTGGTCATCGATTCAACTGATGCCAAAATTATGAATAAATTTATTTTTCCCGTTAGAACACGTATTAGTGAAGATAGCATGACGACGTCAGATGTGACCATATATGTTTTCAAAAATTTACTCAAAGACTGTTAAAACTTTAAAGTACCGTTCTTTCTACCAATGACTCAAAACCATCCGACTTAACCTGGAAATTAAAATTTATCAGATTATGTAATTGCAATTTTAATTTTTTTCAGGCAAGTCATCGATGGAGTTTTATGACGAAATTCGATCCATCTAATGCGAAATCGTTCATGACAATGGATTTAAAAGGGGATCGTTCCAATATGCATTACGAATCTTTATACAAGGGTGACGTAGCTCAATATGGATTTACGTTGAAAAAAATTCTTGGTGGTGACGAAAATTTAGAAAGGCAAATTTTAGAGCAATTATTTTTAAATTTAATTATTTCGTCATCACATAACGTACTCAATAAGGACATGAATTTTGAGTTACGCCACTTAATCTTATTTCTGATGCTGTTGTTAGTTTAGCTATTTTTGTGGGACTTAAATTCGTAAAATGATTTCTTCTCCATGTTCCTTATTCACGAATGTTTTATGTTTGCAGATTTTATTTCGGTACTTCAGAAAAGAAGGATAACTTTCAAAGATACTTCAGCGATAAAGTCAGAAAGGCGTGGAAAGAAGAACCAGAGCGATTATGGAGAAGAAAAGAATTAAAGCCTTTTACAGATTATATCGAGCTGTCCAGATTTGCTCTATCCGAGGATGATTTGAAAGTAATGCCATTTTGTTGTAATTATATTACTATAATTTTCGAATTTTTTTCGTTTTATCATTTTGACTTTTAAATTAAGGACGACAGTGGAAATTTGAGTCTAGAAAAGTGTAATGCAGTTCAAGGCGGAAAATCCTTGATTGAGGCAACCCCAGAAGCAAGAAGTCGAAGGTATAATGCACAATTAGGAAATGATCGATACAATATTGAATTGTGGTTGAAATTTTTAGCAGTTCAGGTAGAAATTATCGCATTTATATTTTTTTTTCTTCTTAAATTAATTTGTTGTTTAGTTCCTTTTGCTCCTTCTGCTGACTATTTTTATATCACTTTGGATACCATTATAATCGCTCTTATATGGTATTTTTTAAGGATGAAGTGTTTTTGGCTCAGGACAGTCTGGAAAGTCGTAAGAAGACAAGGAATGAGCGTCTTACGAATCGCGAGCTCTTAGAACGGAAAATGAGCATCCTGGACAAAGTAACGATTTATTTGATGCCTTGCTATTATTTATAAATAATAATTATGCATATTAAACCTAGTTTGTTGTTAAGTATTAACGAACATTTATGTATATTATAAAAATTAATATTTTGCTCAAAACAAGGTCTTTTATAAAATGCGATAAAAAGATCGCGACATATTTTCATGTCAAAATATATCTCTTTAAAGTATCGATATAATTGCAGACATTATTTTTGTTTACATTTACAGGCAATTTCACTTAATTTCAATTGTGTGAAGCTCAAATTGGAACGTTTAAAAATTGGGATGCATTTATGGGAAGAGAATGTCTTCAGTCGCGAAATGAGAGATGTTACCCTTTTATACCTAATTATTTTCTTTATTTTCAAACAGCTGTTTCATTTTGACAATTGTTATTTGTTTTTTTTTTTGTTTTATCAGTAATTGCTTTCAATATTTTCTTTATGATCATACATAAAGGTGGAATTCAAACATGTCAACGATCCAGAAATGTGGAAAGGCATACTTGATCTTTTGGAGAGCGATACAAGACGATTTAATCTCACTAATCAGGTATTTTCCAAAACATATCAAAATTTTAATAAATATTTATACAAATCATCCTGTAATGACATAAAGAGGCATAAGTTGTAGTATAGTAGAAGTGAGTTAAAATAGAAATTTTTTTTTTCATTATTGAGAAAATGCGGTAACTGTTTGCTTTATCTGTATATTATTCATGTTATGTTCATTTCATATCGTTATCTTTTGCATACAATCAGTTCATTTTTGAGATCTTATTGGTTCTCAGACTTTTTAAAACTAATTTTTCAGTGTACAAAAATGAAAGTATGTTTGGCAAAACTTGATGAAATACATAGTGGTAAGTTATTGTCACACAAGGCGCTGCCAAACACGGAACAGTTCATGGCATCAGTGATCCTTCGTAAAATACGTCTTTTGTTGAAATGTGGACATACTGAAAAGGTAATTTAATATTTTACGCGTATTTCTACTGTTTAGATTTGTTCTCAGCAATTACTTTACCTAAGACGATTCAGTTTTCTCTATGTGGTTGTAATTTTTTTGTTTGTATATAATTTTAATTTATTTACAAAGGAATGGAAGTTGGGAGAGATGAGTAGAAACAAGTGAAAAGATTGAGCTACTGTTTTTTCTGAGAAAATTATAGGCAATTGCGACGGCTCAAGCTGTTTGTGAATTTAACTTATGCGTTCCGGAATCATTCGAAAGTGCGAATTTAGAAGATAAGCGAAAACTTTTCGAAACTTTCTGGGATAGTGGAATTGCACGTATTGGAGATGAAGACGCAGAAGGTTTTCAAATTTTATTTTCAAACTTCCTAACGTTCAGTGATGTTAAAGACTTTTAATCGTTCCTATTTTTAACTTTAGGATGGGCTAGATCAATGAAACACATAAAGGAAGGAACAGTAAAAACAGACCAGTCATTGTGCGAAGAGGAACAATTGGAATATGATAAAAAAGAGGAGGAATTATGTAAAAGAGTTGGCTCAAATGGCTTGAAGTTATCTTACCGTTTGGTCTGGATAGAAATAGAACGTTTACGCACGCAGTATCAGTGGAGACCAATTAGAGATTTAGGCGCTACGGTATGTATCCTAGTTATTTGGATACTATTGCAATAGCTGAAGTTTTTTCCTCTTACTTTTTTAATTCACATTGTAATAATTGCAGTTCGATGACAGGGAACGAGTCGTGACTTTTCAAGATATTGAGGATGTATTATATGTATTTAGTCCTCCTGTTGCTTTCGATCTTTTCTGCAGCATTTTGGAAGAATTTGGAGCAGTTATATATGCTCGAGTATGCTAATATTTAATAAACCTTTAGTAGCATTAAGGGCTAATAACAATGGCTTTGTTTTCTATGCTATCTCCAAAAACCAGGATGCTATAGGAGAAGACCTAAACAAGGTATCAGTGAAACTTTAATGGCATTATATCGGGACGTGAGTCAGTCGTGATCTTCCTCATAGGAGTCATGATACTCAGTTTATGTTTTTAATTCTTAAATTTTGACATGCAAAATATGTGTGGTTACTATAGAGCAGAAAATCACTGCGTATTTTAATAATTTCTAGACTTTTCACGGGGGGAGAAACACTCGGTTTATTTTTTTGAGTTTTTTGAAGTTGATTTTTTTCAGTTGTTTAACAACTACTACTTCCTAATATTTTGGAACTTCTGTTGCATTTTTGTAGGACTCAATTTTATCAGCGAACATTATGCATGAGTTTTCCATTTTTCCCGATCTTTCTCTACACTTGAGAAATTTTGCTAAATCAGTGAACAGATTTTTTGAATTGGCTTCCAGTTACATAGAAAAAGAACGGGATTTACTGCTATCATCACAGCTTCTTACGTATGTTTTTAGTTGTTAAATTTTTTCAAATTTCGTTTGTCCTTTGTCGGCCGTTTTACTCCAAATTGAGCTTAGTTTTCAAATCTTTTACTTTATTTTATTTTATAAGTAATAAATTGGAGCTCAGTGGTATATATGTGTGATAAATTCGAAGTAATAGTAGAAATAATCTTATTCATTGCACTATCGCTAAAATCTTTCCCAGAGTCTAAAATCCTTTTCGTTAATTACAAACCTATTTACAAAGAGCGTTTTACATGCTTTTTAATATCGTTAATAATTAATTTAGTTATCTTAATTTCCTTAAAATGGACGGTGAGTTGAACGAAAAAATGCGTTTGAAAAAATTTCGAGACGAAGCAAAAAATATATGCTATAAGAACAATAATGTTATTAATACCTCACTGATGGCAACGTATGCAGAAAAGGTATGTTTTTTGGATGTGTTTGTAATCAGGTCTTAATTAAAAAGCAGTTTCTTTGTTTCAAAAATCAAATTCATTGTAATAGATAGGTGGAACTTCGACAAAGGTAGGAGCGAAAATTATAGCGGTTATGTCTTTTGGTTTACTATGCTATTACGATTGATTCGTTTAGATGTATGAATTGGGAGAAAAACAGGCAGCGAAAATTTGTGCCACTAAATTCCTCATAACGAACATGTGGAACGAAGTTGAAATAGCACGGACAATTTCGCTGCTTCGTATGGCTATTGTATGTATATCTGCAACTGATGACGAAACCGAGAAGCGACACCTCATTGCGGGTTTCATATGTGAAGGGAAATTTGTGACTGATACGGTAATTTTAAAATAATTATAATCTAGTGTCTTCAAAATAGACAACTAGTATGTTTTCAAAGTTTGAGTTGTTTTTAATGCATTTTTATAGCTAATAAGTGTTTTTGATTTAATTTTGATTTTTTCCTTAATTATCAATACAAGGCATTTCAAACTATTTCGCATTCAATAATCATTTTTCTAAACTTGCTTTATGGACTATGTAAAGAAGCATACTTTGATGTGTCAGTAAAACTGAAACAATAAGCTGAGAACTACGATGTTTTCATAATTGTGAATTTAAAATTAAACAGCTAATACACAACCTGAAATCTGAATTGTTTTACTTTGGAACTTTTTTAACTGTGATAATTTCAGATAACAGATGCAAAAAAAATTGAGAACCGAGTTAACATTCGTCTTCATGATCTTTTGACAACTAATTGCTTGAAAGAAACATGGGAAGGTTCTGCAGTTGATCTCGCGGCATCATTGACTCTTCTTTTTGCATATTATTATGCTGATAATAATAAAAGAGTATATAATTTAAAGAAATGTTACACAACTCTATCTGACATCATGAAGAATAATTCACAACGGATATTTACGGTTCGTTATATTTAAAATTATTTTTGTTTTTATATAAAACAATGGAAAGATGATTTGATCTAGTACTAAAAACAGTAACCTGTTTGTGAATAGCAGTAATCAAAGGTGAAAAAAGTAAAAATAAGAATTGTATTTTTAAAGCAAAGGTTTTAGAGACACGCTTCTATTAATTATTTATCAATGAAGTAATCAATAAAGCATTGTCTCAGAAAGCTTGACTGCTTTTAGTTCATTTATCTTGTTTAATATTCTCCATTAATAAACAATTCCCATCAGAGGCCTGATTTGATAAGATTTAATCAGTTAATTCATGTAAGAATTAGTCTGAAATTTGTAGAGAAAATATCTGGAGCTATTGCGAATGCACGTTACGAATAATCCATGTGAGCCCCAACGTTTGCTAATGGAAGCATCTATGATGGCTCATCAAAAATTTCCGACAGAAATATCGTTTTTGAAGATTTATATAGATTGTTGTGCTGTAGGAACACGTGTTATACATTTGAGAAGATTCCTAGAAAGTGATGTAGAAGGTATAGTTTTATTTTTGAATGATATTTTTGACTTGCCCCAGCAGATGAACATTGAATTGATTAAATAGAATGATTTAACAGCATGCGTCAACAGTTCATAGCTTATTTATAATCGTTTCCCAGTGTTTGTGTTTTAAAGAAAAAAACAAAAAGTCATAACGTTTTTAGTTCTTATGCGGATTTGTTATTCTTACGAAAGTATGGTTCCCAATTTCATCTGTACACTTCGATTTTTTTGTTCTTTTTGTTATGGCATTTAACAGACCATGAACAACAAAAACAAACCTCCGTTTTACATTTCAAGTCTTCCTCTTCTCTATTTTGTCTCCGTCCTCTCATTATCTACTATCATAGATGTGCATTTCAAATTTTCATTTCAGGATGTAATCCCTTTTCTGATTCATGGGTTGGGAGTCATAATATTAAATGTTTTCATTTCATTAGTGAACTATGAGAGAGTCGTAATAAGCACTTGCTTAATTTAGAGATTATTGAAAATGAAGCTGTCTTATAAGTTAGATTGAATTTAATTCGTTCTAGATTGGCATGCAAATTACTGTCTTGCTTTTGGTTCTGTGTATCTTGAATTACTCCGACATAGAAGATTATTAGAGGCGAATGATTTCCAATCACCCGAATTACATCGCCTTAGAACAGTTATGCAAAAGTCAAGCGAACGTATCTGCCATCGTGATGATGTTTTCTGGCGTTTATTATTGTTCATTGAAAATGAACGAAAAGATACTCCACGTGCACGCGAGGTTCTTTTCTCTATTTTTAAATTGATATTAACTTTTGTAAAATTCTCTTATTCTATGAGCATGAGTTAGTTTGCAATTCTCACAATTTCCCACAGCAGCTGATTAAAAATGTCCCATCTCTTTTCTATCACTCTTATCTTTAGCGCTTCTAAAATATTATTTTTTTAATTATCAAGATTTATTAAATTAAACTTCATTATTCAATATATATCATTATTTTGAAGGTGTTCTATTTGGCATATGCTGAATGTCCATGGTCTAAGGCACTCATCATGGATTACAAAGATGTTAATGCTGGTGAGCATGAAAAGTTGCTCGATGCGTTGGTAGAAAAGAAACTGAGACTCCGGTGTGAACATGAGGAAATTGGTGTATTGTTGCGATAAACGTGAGATGAAGAATATGATTGGAATTTCACTATATTGAATTTGTAAATATAACATCATAGTACTTCTATACTACTTTTATCATGTAAATAATAGGATGATGTAATAAATAATAGGTATTTTGAAAGTTGACGTTTTTTTGAGCGACATAATAGGCGTTTCTCTGTTAGTTTTTATTATTTTGCTTTATTGGTTTTTATCCTTGGTAAATTCCTGTAAATCTTACAATTTGAAAAATTCTTGCTTACCAATGAGAATTGGAAACATATATATCAGAAACGATTACGTTGAATTCCAATCTAACAGTTATTAAATGTTGATATATCTAACAGTTATTAAATGTTGATATACCAGGCTAGAGAAATTCTTTCGATCTCACATCTGATTAGTTTTGTTTACGTTTTAATGTTCTTTCTTGATGCTTTTTCTGACATTGTTTCATAATAAACTTTCACATAAAATTTTGGTTTACTATAGTTTGTCTTCAAATACTGCATAAATTTGTTTTACCTACTGTCTTATTATTTTTACATAATAACTTTTAGAGTTTTGCTGCTTCATCCGATTTCCTTTTTTTTTGGAATTTTTAACTGGCTGGGGAAGAGATAGATGTGTCAATCTGAATTGTTTGATTGTCTCGAATTTTGGGTAAAAACGAATTTTTCTTACTTTTTGCTCGTCCTATTCCTTGTTCTGTTTGCTATTAACTGTATTAATCTTTGAAAAAGAAGACGTGAGAAAGAAAGAAGAACATGGGAAGGCAATAACTTTTATTGGGATTTGTTTTCATTTTCATTAAGCAATTAATAATGTGCTTTAGTTGACAGTAGTGCATTTATATCTTTTTAACTGATTGTTTGGAGCAAAATAGTTTTGCAAGAGTAAAATTTATTACATTCCTCCATTCCTAAGTGGCTTTTTGCATTTTAACTGTTTATTAGTGAAATAACAGAACGTTCTCATGCTATTTTACTTTTCGAAGTAGGTTATAATATTTGAAATTTGTCAAATCTATCATTATGAATTTGGTGATGTTGGTGATGCTGAATTAATAGTTAGGTATTCTGATTTTCTCTTATAAATGAATTAATGAGTGAGTCTATGTGATCGGTGAGTAAAGATTATACTCTTGCTTAACAGGCTAATCGGCATCAGTTTGTTTCTTTTGTTGCGAGGTGAACATTTCGTATCGACTTTTAGATATTAAAAAATTTCGATTAACAGCGATGTTCAAAAGGAAAACCTTAGAAACTATTACATTGTTTTCAGGAAGATAATATGGCTGCGAGTTTTGATTCGAAACTGAATATTTCGCAAGGACAAGGATTTGTAAGATCTACAACTCAGGAGATATTCAGGTGTAATTTTCGCTTAGATTTGCTTTTTCTTTCATAGTTTCATTGTTTGCGTTGGAAGATCTATCGATACAGAGAGAGAGAGAGAGAAAGAGAGATAGAGAGAGAGAAACAGTATTCATAAATTGTCGTAATTTACACAACAATTATAATCTTGCGGAATGAAGGTTGACGAATATAAAGGATTCCGTATTGCTTTGCTTTGCTAGTTAGACATATTGTGGAAGATATGACCAACATTTGAAAAGTAAAAAAAAGTCGAAGAAGATAGCAATAAAAATTAGGCGAATCATTATGACAGGTTTATTTTGTAGTATCTAAAAGGTGCTAGTAGCTTAAATCGGATTACATTAATTAATCAGAATTAGAAATTATATGTTAACGAAAGCATTAATGAAAGATTCATTCGTTATTTTTTGTTTCAGCCATCCATCCATTGTATTTTCTCATGTGATCTTCCGTTCAGTTGCTATTTTCTTCTATGTTTTTGCATATTTCTTCACAAATTCTTTTATCATCCATTTTTTAGTTATTGTAAGTTTTTAAAGCTGTTTTATTTCTTCATTCTTGTTATTGAGTAGAATTTTTTAATTTCTTGCAATGCTATGATTGTTTTATATTATTTTTTTTAGCTTACTTTGTTATCCATTGATTTTTGGACTGTTAAAAACATAACTGGGCGTCTTCTTGTCGGGCTTCGTTGGTGGAATTTTGTTGATGCTGAGGGTAACAATCATTGGCGATACGAATCAGCAAAGGTATGCTGCTCAAAAAGATGAGTATAGGAATTAATCAGTTTTTTTTTTTTTTGTTTATAAATACTAATGAGTAATTCCATGGAGAAGGGGACAATTCCGTGATCCGATGATTGAAAAGAAAGATTTTTTCTGGACTTCAATTTTAACTATTGGTCTTTTTAGTTGTGAAAAGCTGCTTTCTATAAAACGGAAGAATTATAATCAGTTTTTTCTAAAAAATATTGAAAATTGTTATAGGATACTTCCCGTTTTGATGTTTTGGAAAGGCGAATTTTTTGGGGTGCTTTGGTTGCAGCACCAGCTGTGTGGATGATGCTAGTTTGCATTGCTTTCGTGACACTGAAATGGGAATGGATGGTGGTAGCTATAATGGGTCTATTAATGAACGGAGCAAATTTATATGGCTATTTGAGATGCAGATGGGGAACTACTAATGAATTCACCAATTATGTATCCAAGATGGCATTCTTTTCAGTCAGTTTTAATTTTCTTGTTTTTGAAATTAGCTTTTATTTCTTTTTTTCGTTTCTTTTTTTTTTTTGATTTAGATCTAAAAATTTATAATGGTAACTGAAAATAGAGAAGAAATTCTTATTCAGTGTTCCAAATTTATCTTTTGAGAACTCAGAGGCTGTCTCCCCAGCGACTTAAATCGGTAGATCAAGTGAGTATAACAAATTTCTGTTTTGTTGCTAATTCTAGATACTTGGTGTAATTCTAGGTCTTGTCAAAATCAGATGAGGCCCAATCAAATCGACAGTTATCGCAAATTGTATAGATGTTGGGACATGTTGTTCCATAGAAAGATTGTTGTAAAATTCTTTCGCCAAAAATAATTATTTTCGATAATCATATGTGAAAATGAGTTCTAGTTTCCTTATTATACAAACAATTCAAATGGAAGTGAAATTTGCTCATGTCGTATCACACATTTGAATTAGTGATGATTTGCTTTTTCTTATATAAATAGAATAGAATTGTTTTGTTGGATTAATAAAGTGCATATGCCGGCAAGTCTGCTTGGGTTATGTTTGAATCATTTGATGTCACTTAATCTTTTACGACTTTCCTAATTGCTCTTGCTGTTGTAAATGAATGGAAATCAGTTTTTGTGGGATCGTTATAGTTTGTAAGCTATAAAAAAATTTTTTGGATATTAATGTAAAAAAATAACGCTTGAGGAATTTGTATGCATAATGAGTGATTAGAGATTGTTTTATAGCAGAGAAAACAAAAGCTACTTGCTCTACTTTGTTTGTTTTCGGCAAATGTTGATTTCTTCTCTGTTTGATGTCACCTTTCCTGAAATAGTCTTGTTTAGTAAACTTTTATAGTGATGGAGTAGAAGTTTCTGCAGTGTTGTAATAGACACGTCCTTTTTCTTATCTCTGGAAGTTTGATCTTGAATATGGGAATATATGTTCAAGTAAATTGATAAATTTACGAAATTACCTGAAGTTGAACTATATAAAAAAATTGCTGGTTGAATGATCGTCATGTCAGTAAGGAAAATTAAGCTTTAGGATAATTTTTATCACTTCACATGTAATATTGATAGAGATCTGTGATAAGAGTTTTAAGATGTTTTTGTTTACACGATATCTAATCGCTAATGAAGAAAAAATTTGCTAAACAGGCTGGAAGTTTTACTAAAACAGAAATAAGTTATAAGGCAAAATGAGGAACAAGAATTAGGAACTGAATATCGCTTCCTCTGATTTAATACTGTTATCAATACCTAATCTGCAATAAATCATTGGAAGATGATAATATTTATAGCATGAAGCACCAAGCTGAAAACAATACTCAAGTATTAGGAATATTTGTCTATCATTGTGACGACCATGATGTTAATATAATGTAACTGGAAGCCGAAATTGCCAATGAGGATCCAATTATCTAGATGAAAACGATCAATTACAAATCATGCATCTATTGACTGTTTGAAATTTATTTGAAGGATTTAATTTCAGAAACTTCAACAATTTTGGAAAAGTTTAAAAAATATTTCTTGAAGTACTAGCAATTGTTGAACGGATCAAATGAGCTTGGTATAAAATTTGCAAGTCATAATATTATATATTACAAATTTAGTCTAACTGTTCACTCTTCGTACCAGATTGATATAGTGATTTCTGACTGACTATTTTACTCTGTTGTTTCCGCTCCTCCTCAAAACTCTCCGTCATTTGTGTCACCAGAATAGTGAAGAACCTTCGCCATACGTCAGATATCATTGTTATCGAATAAGGGGACGCAAATCGTACTCTTTTCTTATCTTGATTTGGTTCTTCCTGAAATTGAATAGTTCATTTCGTCAATTTTAATTTATGAAAATACAATTTAAGTTAACTGGCATTTTGCTTCGTATCAATTTCAAAAAAGCAATTAATTAAGTTGAATTTTAAGAAATTCAAAAAAGAAAAAAAAACGATGACTTACTTTTTCACCACTTAGATAGGGAATGAATTCATCGATGAATGTATTGCCCACAATAGCAAAATAATTCTTTTCTTCATTTTGATGCATCTTCAAAAACATTTGCCGAAAATGCGCTCGACCGATTTTACGAACAAATTGCCAAGCACCAAGTAGATTTTCAGTATAACCAATCATATTTGTCAACTGTAATTGTTACAAAATAAAATATACTAAATGGTGATAATTCATTCATCTGAATCTTCTAAACTGATTGAAATATGAAAATTTAATTTGAAATAAATTCATATAGTTACCAAGAAGAATTTCAAAGCTAAAATCTTTAAACTGCTACAGAAACTAATCTATACATTGGCATCTCACGGTGCTTTGCTCTTAAATATCAGATGATTAGAATAGAAATACAGTCCGATATGGAGTTTAGTTTCATGTAGCAAACTATAAAGATGTTTCCTACTTTAGGCCAAAAAATATCATAACAGTATAAATTATCAATAGTTTATCACGAGACTGGATGGAGTAAGGAGCATGATTTGATAGTTAATACTTCGAGACATGTAATTACATGTAATTATTAATTTTTCTTAAAAAGCAAACTACGTCGATTTCCTCTAATCTATACGACAAATTAAAAAAGTATACAAAATTCTGAAATTTTAAAAGATGATTGAAAAATCAATTGATTAGTTGAAATAAGAAGCACTTGGTCAAGACAATCAGCAAACCATGCGATATGTCCGCCTAATTTCGGCGTTTTTGGCATTGTTGCTTTGGATGATCTTTCAACGCCAAAAGGCTGCAAAAATCTTGGCTAATTGGAAGTTAACAAGGAATTATAAGATAGGAACATATGGAATACTTCTTTTTTTTGTTAGCAATTTTCTAGCAATTTAATTAAAATTGAATTCATTCGATAATTATATTCAGTGAATAATTCCTAATTAATTCTTGAATGCTTCAGTTTAAAAAATCATTTGAAACTTTATATTATCATATTATGAGTTGTATTTTCGATGCAAATTATGCGAGCGCTTAAGAATTTTTGCTTAGATATTAAAGTCTATTACTGAATTTTATTAATTTAGTGTCATCGTGTTAAATTAAATAAATTATTTCAAATATCGAAAAACCAAAATTAATCGATTCCATAACAAAGAAAGTAAGAAGATTTCAACCTTTTTCAGTTCAGTTGCAATATCGGTTACGATTTTCACAAATATAATCCCAATAATTTCTTTTGGATCTTTCAATTTCTAAAAAAGATTTTTGAAAAAAAAAATTGTAAATTCCATTGGTTTAGAAGATACCTGTAGTTAAAACAATTAAGATAAGAGATAAGTAAACGAATAAATGAATTAATTGGAAATAAAAATAAATTTATTTGAACTGAATAGAATAAAAAAACTAAAAAAGATAGCTAGAAAACTTTATCAATAAAACTCCTACAATTCATTTCACTTTATTTCATTTCATTTCATTGTATACTATTTTATTTAAAAGTGAAATTATGCAAATTATAACCTGAAAACTTTCGCGCAAACAAATCCGTTCTTTTTTGGTAAAAGCAATTTCGAATGGATTTTCAAGTTTGGAAACAATTCCGCTACCAATTGATTTATTTCTCCTGATTGCACTTGCTGCGTTTCCCATTATAAATTTATTGCTATCATCATTAAGGCATATCAATCAGTGTATTGTAATTTGTTTTGAATTTTACTGCAGTTTGTAATCTAAAAAAAAAAGTACCGAAAATATTGATGATAGTAAAATGTATAGTGACATCGTCTTCATGTTGTGTTTACCGTCATTTTAACGTTTACATGTTTAGAGGGATATTTTAAATGATTCTTTTCGACAGTAATAAACATATCAAATAGTACTACCGATTGTACAACATATTTATTAACAATTTAGTTTTCAAATTCGCAATTTTTTTAACTTTTAAAGTTTTGCTGGCTTCAAATTTAAGATTAAAAGTTTAGATTATGAATATTATGTATGCAGATAGTCTTAAAATTATAAATTTTATCATATAGGAAAAAATGTGGGATGCTGCTTGGCACCGATTAAAGGAACATAAGAACGCTTCTCTACAATGACGCATATAATCATGAAAAATAACCTTTAATTATTAAAATATTTGGGGTACCTCTCAATATTAATATTTCATATGAAAAAGTTCGGATACTGAAGTGGAAAGTACAAATAATGTCGCAGATTTCAATGAATAAATTTTATTTGTCAAAGAAGCAATTAAATTACATATTTATGGGAATTTCTATGAAATATTTGAAATGATTAAAGCATTTCAAATATTTTAACACAAATTTTAAAATAGTTTCAGCACAAGATTTAAAAAAAAGTGATTTTAAAATAATTGAAAGTATAAGTATAGGTCAATTCCTTCTAGAAAAACTATTTCAATATTAAAGGAAAAAAACATATGTATATATAGAAAAATTTCTGTATTAAAGAAAGCTGAATACAGAAATTACTGATTTGAAATAAAAAAATTGAACATTTTAAATGAGAATAAATATAAACTTTACAATTTCAAAATTGATTTAAAAAGAATTGATTTAAAAGTGCAACCATATTATATTATTCGGAGCAAGAAAATTTTCAGTTTTTTTTTTCAATAACGAAGAATAAGGAAGAAAATTGTTTTCTATCCTATTTTGCTATTATGATAATTTGATAAGTTATTAAATTATAACGACTTGCTAATTATAGTAATTTGTTAAAAAATTGAAAATGCTGAATTATTTAAAAGGAATAGCATATGTGAAATGATTCGCTCAAATTTAACTTTCATCATATCATCTCCAATTGGAATTTTTTTCTTACCAAAATCGAGGATAATGCACTAAGCTTAAACATGATTAATTTAAAAAAAGAAATTTTTACTAAGTCAAGGAGGAGCAAAATGTAATTGAAATTTAAAATAAATGAATAAAACAATTAAAATTAAACAAATGCAATTGAAAATTGAAAAGCACAATCGAAATTAAAATTAATCAAAAAGAAATTGATGATTGAATTATAATGAGAATTAAAAAGATACAATCAAAGTTCAAATTAGTTTCAGCATTTTATAACTAATTAATTCCCTAATTCAAAGACTTTCAAAAGACAAAAACATCAGCAATAATTCATTTCTCAGATGCAAAAAGAATAACGATTGAAAATAATTACTCAATAATGTACAGCTGCCATTGCGTGGCAACCGTGCTATTTGCAGTATTGTTTATGAATATTCCCAAGCAAATTGTTTTTTTTTTTCAGCATTTACATGATGAGTAATTAATTACTGCTTTTAACATGTAATAAATGGATTAATAAATAAATAAAAGTAGAAGAGTGAGAAAATTAGAGCTTTAATTAATTTAATTATAATACAATGATTTCATTCCTTTTGCTTAACAACAAAAATAAAACCAACTAAACTTCCTCAATTAGCTGTTGCCATTGTTACGCTTTTTAGCACCCGTTGCACATTAATAAATTATCTACCAATATAAAATTTTTTCTATCAGCAATAAAAATCTGCCATTGAATATGCACATATAATAATCATTTTTTTTATAGGTTGAAAATGAAATTTTCCAATAAGTTGCGAAAAATGAGGTAAGTGATAAATTAAATAGCAGTAGTAATTTGAACAAATAAATCGCGAAAAATGAGGTAGGAAGTAAAATAAGCAATAGGAATTTGAGTAATCGAACCATTAGAAGGACAAAAACGTTATGGATGATATAATAAAAGTCGAAAAATTTTGTTAATCTCAATGCTTGCTGTAAGTTTAGCCTATAGTAAAAATGAAAAAAAAAATTAAGATTTTAATTCATATGTTAGTTTGTAATTTTTGAAATTTCCAGACCCAATGGTATTTTGTGCTTATTTCAATGTGATTATTAAAAAAATATGATAAAACTTTAATAAAATCATTATAAAAACGAATCATTTGATCAAAAAATAAATGATTTTCAATACATATAAGCTGAGCAAAATTACAACTTGTATTACATGTTTCGATGTAATAAAATCATTATTGAACTATATAATAAAAATGTCAATACTTGATATATAATAGGAAACTGCATACTAAAACTTAAACACAAGTTCCAATAAAGCATGAGAAATTTGAAAATATAAATTTTTGAAAAAATTAATATAAGGCCGCACAAAAAATGAAAAGTACGAATGAAATCTCAGCAGTTAAAGTTTTTAAAAATTGAATGTACAATGACATTAGCAAATGATCAATTTGGCAGATGCAGAGGAGAGATCTCGAAAAAAGAACAGAACAGCAAAGCAAAACTTATCATAGATTTATATGGCTCGTTGTTTTTGGAAAACTAGCAAACAAAGAAGCGTGTACTACGACATTAACGTTTTCAGTTTGAAATCAGTATTGAAAAAATGATGTAGTGAAGAAGCTAGTTCTTTGTTGTCTAAAGCATTTGTAAGTATATCTGCGTCACTATTAATAACATCCAACAAACATTTCATTTTTTCACATTTCATCAATCGTGTCACCTCACCACTCGAAATACGTGGCAGACGTGTCATTTGTCGATGTAGGACAGAATTATAACACTTTGATGTCGCCTTATGGCCTAAATAAGTTCAAATTAATAAACAAGATGAATTATGATTTATTATAAAAATAATAGCGAAAGTGAAAAAATAATAATGTAAACATTTACTAGTGGGAAACGTTTTAAGGAAAGAAAAATTAAACTGCTCATTACTTATAAGCAAAATGTTTTAAAACAAATATTAATCGAGAAGATCCAAACATGGTCATGCATTTAAGGCTGGAAAAGAAGACGTTTTTATGATCAGCCAAGAATTTGTTGATGAATACTGTCGATCCGAAGTAATTTATTTCAAAAAAATTACAGATCACGTGATAGCCAATCTGACTTGAGACTATAAATGAAGTCGGTCGAATAGATATATTCAAAAAACTAAACTCCTTATTCATATTTTACAATATATTCTAGAAATTTAAAAAAAAGAAACTTGATTCAGAGTTAGATACATCGGTGCATTCTTCAAGATCACTTTTAACTGCCAATACCTGAATCAGATCCGGTTCCTCTTCATTCAGCTGTAAAGAAGTAAGCTATATCTAAAATGAAGTATCATATGTATCATATATTTCTCAAATATAAAATTTTGAAATCACTTATAGATTATGGCAACAGTCATGCAAACAAACGAACCACATCTCGAATACAAATGTTACACTTGCATCAGTAATTCATAAAACTAGAAAATAAATAGAAAATATGAATTACTTTTAGCTCTTCGAACATTTCTGATGAATGCGCAGGATCTAAAGTCCAAATAACATTCATATCTGGGTATGTTCTCACTAAAATTGTGAAAAGAGATCGTGTTTCACGGCAGCGACGGCTTAACTCTCCCTTTAATGTTTAAATGGATTATGAATTATTTTCCTTGTTGATTTTTCCATAACAGTGGATAATTAGATATAAACAATAGAAACAGAATAATTCGGAATGATTTCTGTTGAAATCTTGTCGTAAATTCAGTGATGTTCGCCGATATTAGAAAAAAAATAAATAAAACATAACATCAAGATTAGTAGCCTACCTGGAAAGGACCACCATTAACTTTTTTGTAGTCATCTTTTACATTTGCTTCAATAAGCAAAATTACATTTTTATAGTGACGCAGCATCTAAAACACAACTTATGTTAAAAAATCAATGGTGTTCTAGGCAAATGATGATTTAATAAATAATTTAAAGAACCATTTTTAATAGATTTGACTTCTGGCAGTGTAGTACTGCTAAGAAAATTTAAGTAATTAATTCAAAAAACAAGAGTTCATGAAAAAACCTGTTCAATCTGCTTGAAGATGCGACCACTATGAAGTGATTGAGTAAGATCATCGAGGGCTTTTCTTTCAACAGCTATATTTGGTGACAGAATATAATCTCCAACTTCGATTGTAGCTGGCGTTAGATCTATACCTCGTTTGTAAAGCACTGTTGGCAATTCGCTTTGGAATTCCCTCATATCAACTATCACCTAAAGTGTTGAATGATATTATATCAACTATGTTTCTATAAATAAAAGTGCTCATACTTAAAAAAGCTCCATATGATAATTTGTTTAATGTTTCTTGAACTTGGGTAATTAGAAAAAAATTACCTTTGGGTTCCCTTCATTTTGGTCAGCTCTTCCACCAGCATTTCTAGTTGATCTCATAAGCATTAATTTGTGAGGTTCTTCACGATCTATTTCGTATTCTCTGGCAAACATTAATGTCTAAAAAATTGTTTAACACACAAAATTAGACACTTTCAGGTAAATTTCGAAAAAAAAAAAATCACAACCAGACATACCCCTTGCTCTCGGACCATTTCCTCGAAGGCAATTTGCTCTTTTCTTAATGAGCAAAGGTATCGTTCTTCTTCATTTGAATTTGCGTACATAACAATATATATTGTCAACGGCTCATCAGAGTTGCACGCTTTATACATCTGTAACGGTCATAATTAATCAAACACATGTATATAGATGTAGTACGATTGCTTGAAATTATTTCGTGTCATTTCGATCCATTACCATCCAACATTTTCATACGTAAATTCTAATTTGAAGAAATTTTATTTTAAAAAAATCAAAATCTTGACACAATAGAATAGCGAATCAAAAAATAATGTTTCACCTCTAACAACCGAAGAGATACCATATCGGAATGATAAAGAATAACAAATCGTGGTTCAAAAGTTTCCAACTGTCTGATAAGGTTATACCGCTCACCAGAAGGGACAATGACTAGGAGAGGATCTTGATTTTGACTTTCAACGCTTTCTAAATCATTCGAATTTTCAGACTGTACATCCTCAACACTTGGACTAGCAGTACATGCATTTTCCTCTTCCTGAAAAGCTTAAGTTTACAAAAATGAACTATGGTGAAATGAGTCGTGCATTTTTGAAACACTTTGATCAAACATACAATATCGATGATTAACAAGCTTCTAAAAAGGTGACAGATTTTTGATAAATATTCGAACTACATTATCAAAAAAAAATGAATCTTGCTAATAGCGAAGACGCTTGAGATTTTCAAAATACACAATACTACTAACTTTTATCTTCTTTTTAATTTGAATTATGCCGAAACGCATGAGTCGAGCCTGTTTGCCTGAGTCATGCTTCTTCTTCATTTCTTCAAATAAACGACGTCTTTTCCGACACCGTCGGGTGAATTCTTTTTGTAACACTTTCATGTTATTTACAATTTCGCTCCCTGTTTCGCCCTAAAATAAGAATAAAAAGATATTTTGTTTTAAAATCAGAGAGAAAAAAAACATGGATTTGCATAAGATGATTAACCTCGACGTTATTGGCGAAGAGAATAATTTTTGAAGGATCCCATGAAGGTTGTGATTCCGGTTCCGTATCATCCTTTCCACTGATAAACTTTTGTCCCAGCTGCTTATTCTGAACCCATAAAAATTTTGTCACACCCCAACTAATGATATCTCGCAACTGTAGACACACTTCACTTCTTGAACCAATTAATAACACTGTTGGTTCTGAAAGCAATTTATAAAATTTTAAAAAGCATTTGAGAAAAATGGACATTTGTTCTGAAGAAAATAATTTAGGGCACAAAATTTTAAAGAAAGAAATTCAGTGGACTTTAAAATACAAATACTCCTCAATCATGAAATCCGCTACTGAAAATGATAAAGTACCTTTCTCAGAACTCATTTTATCCAGTTTATAATTTATTTTGATCTCTTCTAGGACTTTAAGAAGTGCTTTCCATTTCGGTGGCTCTGAAATTTTCAGCTATGGATTTACTCTTGATGCTTTAAACACTTTTTAAAGTTTGACGCTCAAAAAATTTCTCAGTTTTACATTATAGTAAAAGAAGATTTCAACTATAATAATACAAACAAAATAATCACCCAGCCGGATTCCGAGAAGATGGTATGTGCACATGATACAACAACATGAGAACTAAAAGAAAATCCAGAACAGGGGAATTAAGAACAATTATATTGAACTTGTGTTTTTATCACAGCAGCTTCGATGCAGTCTATAAAATGCTCGAAAAATTAAAATGATTACCTACCTAATACAGTACCAGGTTTAATTTTGCATAATCTGTCTACCTCCGTAAATAGTTTCGAAGACGTCTGCGTGAATAACCAACCACTGTTAGTTGTAATCAGCTAGAAAATTTTATTCGGATCTTCAATATGGACTTTTTAAAAATTTCGAATTGTAAAAAATAATTCCAGGAGCAACTCAATTGGATTGTGTCAAAAATTTGTTTGAGTTAAAAACTTTCACGTTTTTCGAACTAAATTAAAACTCACATCTTTATTATTTCTAAGTTCATTCAAACAGCAGTACAGAGTAATTGGATCCAGTTCTTCAGCCTAGAAAATGCCAGCAATTACATCATAAAATTAAAGATCATAAAAGCAGCTCAGAAAATATCTATTCACAAAAATATTACTTTGTATAAAAGATTCCGAAGTTGTTTGAGATCTGCTAAAAGGCGTTGTTGCTTTTCAGTAATAGAGAACTGTCGTCCTTTCAGCTGTATTTCTAGTGAAGAAGGCAAAAGGCCGGCACCTGGCTGTATACTTTCTTCCTCTGAGGTATTCTATAATTACAGTAAAGATCAATGAATTTTTCTACAGCAAATAAACAGAAAATTTTAATATGAAAACTTACATCAGTTGATAGTGAAGTCTGCTTCAATTCTCGAACGCAAGTACGTATTATATCTACCAAAAGTGACTGAACTCTCCGCATTGCATGCGGCAAATCAGGTGTTATTTCTATCATATGTGGCTGGAAATGCACTTCTTACTCACTTTATCGCAATGATTAAATGAAGGAATATTTTAAGACATTTTAACAAGAAAAATCAACAGTTTTATTCTTCTGCCTTATCAAACCTTTCTTTTCCCTTCAAATCAAAAACGAATGTCAACGTAAAATATTTTTATGTGCATTAATATATATTAAATACTTACAGAACACTGATCCAGTGAATTTTTCACGTCTACATCAAATCTTGGCAGAAGCCTAACTCTTCGAATATATAATCGATTTAGCAATCGTTGCAAAACACCCATACCGGAGAGTGCTCCCGGATTGTCACTAAAGAATAAATTATGCATTCCAATCAGTTCAGTAATAAAAAAGCAATACGGCATTTATAAAACCAACAACCTAAATGCCTTAACGAAACCATCTGTCTTCTTTTCTCGGTACAAGCGAAGAATAAATGATTCTTGAAATCCACTTAGCAACCTGAAAAGATTGTAACATTCATAACAAATTACGAAAACAGCTGATTTTCACTGCAAACCGATCATGAAATCAACAGACTGATGCGCACGATGGACAATGATTCCAGCCACATTCTTTACTGGGACGCGTTCTTGCAAAAGGTCAACCATGAGAATCCGCGAGGTAACGAAATGGACTCCTCCTTCCATATATAACGATTCTCTGAACAACATACATCAAAGAAAGAATTATAAAAGAAAAAACGATTAGCCATAGTTTGATAATTTCTTGACGAAAAATGAGTTAATCACTGATAAGTTATACATCACTATGATTCCAGACCTGTGCTCGGAAAATGAAAAAGACTGACCGATCTTTTATGGAACAGTCCGCTGTGATGATTTTTGGTGGGCATTTAACTTTGGAATCGCGTAAACGTGAAAGAAAATATGCCTGAAATTTCATAATTTTTTCAACTCTTTTATTTCTATCAGTTACTACTATTTGAGAGCTTTATCTGTTGCTAAGAATAGATTTCCCAATGGCTGAAACGTATGCAGCTTTGAAATAAAAACTGACATACAAAACTGCACCATCTATTACCCATCTTTATCAAATATGTAAATTTGAAAGATTAAAATAAAATGCATAATTTGAGATCTTTTTAAGCGAGAACAATTCAAAGATGGTCTGTTTTAAAGTAGCTAAGAATCAGCTAGGCTTCTATGAAAAATATTTATGAAAGCTACTGACATCATCTTGTGAAGTCGTATTGATAACAAATACCAATAACTGTGGATCACAGTATAAATGTAAATGATGAAGGATCAAACGTTCCAATCCCAAACCACTGAAAAAGAAAAGTTAAAATTGAAATGACTGAGAACCACTTAATGAGTAGTAAAAGTAGCATACCTAGCAAGGATGAAAAGCACGTCATCAGCGTAAGTGTCGAGCATAATATTCCTTTCGAATTCAAGCAACTCGATCATGTCTTCATCGCTACTCAGCTTATTCTTTGGTAAGGTGACAACCTCAGATTTTTCAACTGAATGCATCACTTCGCTCATCTTCCTCAGACGAAAATACCAGGAATAATCACCTGATCAACTAACGAAGTAGAAACAGCAATAAACAAAGTGACTCTCATAAATTCGGCATTTTAAATGTTTGTCTACAAAAAGAGGTCTAATGGCAAAGTAACTCTCAGTTGCAGCCGAATCAATGAGGCTTTTGCATGAATCAGTTCTTACTGAAATGTCTAATAAATTGAATGATATTGCATTCGAATGATGCATCCCTCTCTCTTTCTTTCTCCTTCTCTCTCTCTCTCCCTCTCCCTCTCCCTCTCGTATTTTATTAAATAAAAACACACCTCTCTCGGGTATTCGTAATTACATACTGATAAAGAAATGCCTAATTATATTTGTTGGAGGAAAGTAAAAACAGATAGAACTGAGATGTCGAGATTGATGTAAAACAGTAAAAGATGTGAAATGCTTAATTATTATTGCACAGTTCATGTCCCTGAATCTGATTTCTCTCATTTTTACTCGTAAAAACATATCTACCCATAAATGTAAAATTGGACGAACAATAAAGAACAATGTATCGTACTGTACGATGATTTTTTTTTTTTAAAAATCCAAACTACTATTTCTGTAGTTTCAGCTTTTTTTTGGGTGCCATTTTGTTTCGAAATAGTTATTCCGATAAACATATCAACATGCAAACCGAATTTTTTAAATAACAATGCAGCAGTTTTGATATTACATATGTACGAGAACTGTACGACAACATGACATATATGTTTCAAAAATAAAAAAAAAATGACATAATTATTTACATTTCGCATGATTGCACATATTGCTATAATAAAAGATGTGTTGATGTGGGAAGTGAAATATATTTATTTATATTTTTCATATAATTCAGTATAATGACATATCGCTAGAAATAGTTACTGTAAAAATGAAAAACAGTTCTAAATCTATAAGGTAATAGTGAGAAGTTTATAAGGCAATGAATAATAAGGCAATAGTCTATAAGGCAATTTGTGAAAAGTAAGAACACTTCTCACAAAAGATTTTTGCAAAAATGAATTCACTAGTCCTTCTTACGATAAACCTTCCTTATTTCTTTTGCATTTCCAATTTTTTCCTTTTTTTTTCGGAAAAGGAGGTAATTTATGTTCTTTTTCACAGTTTATATGAATAGTTTAGAGCATGACGTTGACCGTTTTCATTTTTTCACATTTTTATTTTCTCATCCATTAATTCGTACATCCCACATACTTTATTCGCTGGTAAAGCTCTATCTAAAATTATCACGATGAAGTATTCATTGATTAGACCAGACAATTTAAAATAATTAAGTGTAGCTGTACATTTGTTGAGCCATTGATACTCAAATATTGTTCACCTTCCGTTACTGCTTACCTATCCGTGCAACGCCTCATAAAAAAAAACCGAATAAGATACACGTTTCTCAATTTTTACAACAAAATAACATAGTTCCCACTTTTTTCGTCAGTCCTCTTCAATCCAGTTCTCGCTTTTTCCGAAATCTCCTTCAATTCAGTTCTCGCTTTTTTAAAAAAATATTTATACCAAATTTTGATTTTCAAAACAAAAGGAAAAATTAACAGATAACAGACCGATTTGTTTCGGATATGCGAGTTTAAGATTTTTCATCAAAACTACAAAATCGTTTAAAGATTTCGTTAATCTTGGATTGTACTTCTTTTCTTCACCAACAGTTGTTAATAAAAAGCCCTGCAAACATTAAATTCTTTTAATTCCTTCCTTTAAGATTCATTCTTTCATTTTAATTCTTTTTATTGCTTTTAAAAGACTCTGTAAATTTTCATACGCTTATAATTTATCATTCTATTTTTAGATGATTTTATGAGAAAAAAACATACTTGAAACTGTTATAGTGTTTAACACTCAATATTGTAAGATATTATTATCAAAAATCTTGATTCATAAACTGGCTTTTGAAAAATTGACCATTTTAAAAACACCTTGTAATCATGAGCTGGATAGAGCAGGAAATCATCAGGCAAACTGAAGATTTTCTCGTGTACTGACTTGTATAACACTTCCGGATTTCCTATAAGTATGGTCCAAATGATATTTATTTCCTCTTGGTAGCAATTTAAATGGTAAAGAGCCTATAGTTAGAAATAAGGCAGATCCACTAAGAGAGACAAACTGATTCATCCAACTTATCAAGGTTCATTAGATGTGTTGATGTTTTTTTTTTTAAATTCTTTTCAACAATTTTCTCACATCATAAATACATAATCTAAAATTTGGGCATGTTTTTTTTTTTTTTTCAACCAAATTTCAATCCCAAACATCCAGTTCTTCTATAGCATTTAGGAAGCGAGTTTGTTTGATACCTATATCATTGCATTTTAATTGAACAAATGAAACAGTTACATTTCATGTCACCACGTTTTAATTGAAACAGGTTTTTTAATATATACTTTTGATGCTGTTCCCTAAATTTCATTCATAAATTTCATATAATTCTTGTTCTACTTTAGCAAATCAAATTAGTCTATTGAAGAGAACTAGAACATAGTGAGAAAAAAGCTGTTAACACTAGTAATCATCGTAGATTTTTTTAAGAAATATGTATACATTTATCTAAGTTACTATTCCACAATTTAGATTATTTAGAAGGAAGAGTCTGATAAGTTAATTTGAATATCTTATAGAAACATGCCTCATTCTATGCAGAAATTCTGAGTTGTATTAGCTAAGATAACTATCTTCTTTCCATGACTTAGTGTTGCTGAAGTAGTAGGACAAATGTTTTTCGTAGCATGCACAAAACTTTACACTTTACAGTTTCAATATTATGCACTTCAAGATTTAAGTGAAAAATATATAAAAGCGAGGATACCTTCTTGAAAATCTGTACGTCCACATCCTCGTATAAGAAGTGCATCTCCCGTAAAAGCCATACGATGATCATATGAAACATATGTCACACATCCTTGAAAACATTAATCATTTATTTATATTATGCACTGAGAAATTGCTGGAAGCAGAAAAAACCATGCAAGAAGTATCTTTTTAGATGAAAATGACGAAATGATTAAATGTATTTGAATTTAGCGTTTCTCCTATAACAAAATATTACACAAAAAAAAATCCTTTCAAAAATCCTTTTATATCTTCATCTTGTCATTAAATGGTAAGGAAAAATTTTTACTTGATGAGATCACCAGCGATCTTTAATTCAGTAAGTTCGAAGCTGCATCATCCATTTTTTTCTTTTTTTTGATACTTCGATACTTTTCTTTGAAAATTTTTCAATCCAGCTTCTCAGTTGATAATAGACTTAATATACTATCTCTTCTCTGTCAATAACGATTTTTTTTTAAAATTAACTGAGACCATCAATCTTCGATCCTATTAAAGAAAACATTTCATGTAAAGAAATGGGTACAGATTTGAACCTGTTACTGAAGGAAAGATCAGTAAGTTATCTAATTGAGTAGGACCTCGGATCAAAGAGATTCATCTGCTTTATCGTATAATGACAAGATAAACTATTAAAAATATATTTGAAGAAAACTTTACGTAACCCTTTAATTGAAAAATCAATAACTGATCTGAGTTCACTAAGGTACGATAGTAATTTATAAATGATAATGTCGTATTTACCATTAGTATGACCTGGTGTCTCACGAACTTCTAGATTTTGATTGCCAAATTTTAATATCTCTCGATCACTGACTCGCACATCTGCATAACCACCACTACATTTTGATAGCACAGAACGCATATGTGGAAAAATTTGCTTTAATTTGCCAGTACCAGTAATATGATCTGCATGAAGATGAGTGTTAAGACCATACATCGGATCCAAATTGAGTTCTTTTATAAGCTAAAATCTCATCATTTATAAATGATATTTCTCAAATGAGTGATTTTATATGACTTGATGTTGTTTAACTGTGAAAATTAAAAAAAAAAAAACAACAACAACAACAAAATCTCTCGATAAATTGACGTTCGATTGCATATTAGATGATTACCTTTGCATCGCGTTCGACAGTTTCCAACACAGGATCTATTATTATCGATTTTCTACTTGTTGAGCAGCCTAACAGATATGTATAGGTACATGATACAGGTTCGAATAGCTAAAAAAGAAAGTAAATTGAGCTGAAAAGATGTTTCAAAAATTACATCAATTATAAAACGTTACAATTATTTTCGGTTCAAAAAATTTTCATTTTTAATAAGTGACTTCCAAAAAAAAAAAAGCATTCAAATTTGAATCAACTTAAAGAATGAATATAAAATGCTCAAAAATGTTAAAATATTTTTTTTCGCCAATTGTTGGAGAATGTTGGAGAGTGTTTCATAAATTAAATTTGCGAAAAGATTATTCACCTGACGGAAAATCAATTTAGTTGCCATGTCAATGAAAATACTCCACTAAGAAATTTTAGAGATATTAAAACTCTGCAAATATAATGATGTTTTTAGATTTTATCATTCTGTATCAGTATCCAAACAACGAAATAACTGATATTCGAAAAAAAGCCACGTAACACGGACATCCGTCAACTAATATAAAATAATGAAATGCTGCAAGTTGCACAAATTTGTTTAAAATTTTTTTGCGCATATAATAACTGAAACAACAGAAAACTTCAAAAAGAAAGAAAAGTCAATATTCATTTAATATTTTTAATTCCATTTCTGAATTTCATAATTTTTATAATTTTTTTATAAAGTAAACAATTTTATTGTTATTACATCATTCACAAAATTATAACAGAATAATAATAGCAAACTCTGGTGATACGCTGTCTAAAATAAAATTTTGATTTGAAAGCATTGAATTCTAATCTATTTAATAAGATCAGCTTGAAAGCCAGAAAGCTAAACGTTTGGGATGAATGTTAAACTAATTAAAAAATGAAAACAGGATTGATAAGCATATTTGTACTGTAAAAGTGATTTAAATTTTGAAACTTACATCCAAAAATCCTGTAATTTTCTTCAAAAAACTTCGTTTTGTTTTGCTACAGGAAATATATTCTTACTAAAAATCCTTCTTACTTTTCAGGATTTTTTTTTTGAAATGTTTTAAAATATTTTTATCTAATAATTTATACCATGAAAACTATTACATACAGTATTTATCGTTCAGTAAATGATAGTTAAAAGTGTTTACGCCAATAACCTCAACTATCATTTGACGTTTCACAATCTTCCAAAATTCATCGAACTTGGTAGCTTATTATAAGTAATTAAGTACCATCTCATAATTACTGCAACATCAAAATTAATATCAAATAGAAAAGAAATACAGAAAGGATGTTGCCATCGAGTTTTATTAAATATAAAGCAAAAAAATAAATAAATTTTAATAGCATAATCCTATTGGATGAAATGCAATAAAATTGTTTGTTAAACGCATTCAAATAATTAAAGACCATTATTGTAATTTCCTTTTCGTTTCATTATTTCCTAATAAAATTTTAATTTCTTTTAAATATATTTGAATTAAATAATAAGAAGTGCAATTAATTTTTTTGCGCATACGTATGTAAAGAATTTATGCACGTTAACGTAAAGATGTGTGTGGTAACGTTGTGGAGATGCAGGCTTCCACATTAATTTTTGCATTAAATAACTAATATGGAACGTTATAGTAAATAATTGGAAAATTTTAAACCATTTTAAAAAATTTCAGATGAATAATTATAGAATGATCTGTTATGCACCTTATCAGAACAACGATTAATGGAAGAGCCGACTGACATTTTAGCACGGTGATGCTATCAAATAGATGTGTGTGTGTGTGTGTGTGTGTGTGTGTGTGTGTGT